>JAXQQM020058004.1:0-105823 GCA_034641835.2 Pinus albicaulis
CCCTGCTAAAACCCCGTTCTCCTCCTCCATGTGGTCTTCCTCAACTTCTTCGGTTTTATTTATCAAATTCGAGGAATTCGATAAATAAACATATTCAACAACCTTTGAAAATTAAAACATATCTCTCGGGCTTTATATTCTACCGCCAAACCTTATAACCAAGGGTTTAATCCTTTGAAATTTATATAAATACCTGACGCTTTTTTTAAACAAATGACTTTGTAATAAACCTTTGGCTACGGGGCCCACATCTATAATCAACAACCCAATCAAATACACGCCTCGTGCCTTGGTTATCCTTCTGCAACTTCCGAACGCGATCACCGCTCGATTAGCCTTCCTCCAGATCAACGGCTTACCTCAATATCGCGCGGGCTCCGATGTCGAACGTTAACGTGCAATGGAAATGCGAAAAGGCGGTTTTCGGGGTCCCACCTTAGCTACATGTCCACTGTTCTATGGAATCGCTTCCAATTTGAAAATACCACTTATCTCCGCAAAAGCGGTGCGATATGGAAGTCCAGTTTTGCTAATCCACTCGTGGGTTTGGAACAGTGATTGACCACGGGTTAATCGCCTTCCTTCCTATGCTCTCCATTTGTTAACTCAGGTCGGGCCTTGGTTCCATATTTAATTAAAAATAAACAGATTTATCTCTTTATTTAGCGGGATTTCCACTATCATTAAACAGAGTTCAACGACCACGATTTTACACACACACTTCGTCTGTGGCTGGGATTTAATTCACAGAGATCGTTCAAAAAAATTGAGAGAACCAGTAGGCAAAGGGATGCGGAGGCTGTACAACATTTCCATTTAGAAATTATATACGCACAGAGTTCAACCGCCTCACAGTTAAACAAATTTCCTCACAAACATAAATTCAAGACAGTTTGATAATCAACAGGAACTGAAATTCATTCAACCAGAAGCAATTGCTTAACACACAAATTTTATTGCAGAAAATCTCTCTCCCTCAATGAGATCTGGGGGTTTACATATATACATAAACATTTGTCTCTTCGGTTCCTCTGCGAGGACCGTTTAGCAAATCAAAAGCCTAATTACAATTATTCAAATAACTGGAACATGACAGATGGACTGAACCTAAATATTCGACTTCTACTAATCCTAACTGATCTAAATGCAATAGGCAGCTGAGGTATTGACACCTAGCTGTTACAGTGCAAATGATTTCAAAACCTCCTAGCCACAACATGTGGAAAAAACCTCTTACATTGCTGGCTAGTGTCTAATACCCCTGCATCAGACTCCCGAGGGCGATTTTCTTCATGGGCTCCTATCCATGAGCTCTTCCTAACCTGCCTATCTTCTGCAACATTCCTTCAGTTATCCAAGTGGCTTCTTCCTCTGACTTGTCCTTCCATTTGATTAAGTACTGAAAGTACTATTGTCCTCTGGTCTTCTTGAACACTCTTTTGTCCAATATCTTCTCTGGCTATAATGGTTGTGCTGGAGGTAGTTGCTTTTCCCACTCAATCTGTTACTTTTCTGCTGATCTTTCTTTTGCACCATCATCTTCATACTTGTACAAATATGCAACATTAAAAATGGGAGATATTCCAACATCAGGAGGTAATTCAATTTCATAAGCATTGGCAGAAAAATTTCTAAGTATCTTTCATGGCCCAATCTTTTTGAACTTCAGTTTATTATACTGCTTCCTTGGGAATCTTTCCTTTCTCAGGTGTGCCAAAACCAAATCTCCTACTTTAAAATGGACTTCTTTTCTGCTCAAGTCTGCTCTGCCTTTGTATTTTATGTTGCTGCCTTGTAGTTGTTGTTTCACTTGTTCATGTATGGCTTGGATCTCTAAAGCAAATTCTTCACCATCTGCGCTCCTTAGCTCTGCCCTTCCCAGGTTTCTTTACTATGATATTCCTCTAGGGTGCATTCCATAGACAATATGGAATGGGCTCTGTCCTGTGCTTCTATTTGGTGAGTCATTATATGCATATTCTGCTTGAGGCAAAATATGATCCCACTACTTGGGATGCTCTCCTGCAAGACTTCTCAACAAATTTCCCAAACTCCCATTCAATACCTCAGTTTTTCCATCAGTCTGAGGATGATAAGTTGAGTTGAAACTCAGTTTGGTACCAATTTTCTTCCACAGTGTCCTCCAAAAATGGCCCACAAATCTGGTGTCTCTGTCTGAAACAATACTCTTGGGCAACCCATGCAACCTAACCACTTCCTTGAAAAACAAGTTAGCAACATGGGTGGCATCACTAGTTTTATAACATGGAATAAAATGTGCCATCTTGGAGAATCTGTCCACTATAAAAAATACTGCATCATTCCCTCTCTGAGTCTTGGGTAGTCCTAAAAAAAAATCCATACTCACCATGTCCCAAGGCCTGGCTGGAATAGGCAAGGGAGTGTACAATCCGGCATTCTGGCTCCTTCCCTTGGCATACTGACAAAATTTTCAATTCTTCACAAAATTATCCACTTCTACTCTCATCTTGGGCCAATAATAGAAGTGACTCACCTGCTCATAAGTTTTATCAATACCAAAATGTCCAGCAAGTCCTCCACTATGCTTCTCCTTAATCCAGTTTTCTCTCATGGAACATTTTGGTACACACAGTTGGCTTCTTCTGAATAGTAAGTCCTCCTGCAAGAAATAATCCAGCCACTGGCTTCCATCTATTAGAACAGGATTACAACATGCCTCAAATGCTTCTTTAAAATTAGGATCTATTTTATACAGTTCTTTGAGAAAATCAAATCCTACAACTTCAAATTTAGTTTCTTGAACAAGCATGTGCCTTCTACTCAAAGCATCAGCTACTTTATTTTCTTGGCCACTAATGTGTTTCAAAACAAAGTTGAAACCTTGGAGATATTCAACCCATTTGGCATGCTTATGATTCAACTTGGGCTATTGTACAATGTACTGCAAAGCATGATTATCCGAGTATAATACAAATTCTTTGGACATCAAATAATGTCTCCACTTTTTCAATGCCTGAACAATTGCATAGAATTCCTTCTCATAAGAGGAATATTTCTTTCTGGTGTCATTCATATTTTCACTGAAATAGGTTACAGCCTATTATCCTGACTCAGCACAGCTCCAATGGCCTCCCCACTGGCATCACACTTCACTTGAAATGGTTTAGTAAAATCAGGCAGAATTTAAAATGGCTTTTCAGTTATCTTTTGCTTCAAAATTTTAAAGTTTCTTTCTGCTTAAGAAGTCCACTTAAATGGTTGTCTTCTCTTCTTTATTTTCTCAATGATGGGTGCATTAATCTTACTGAAGTTTCTTATAAACTTCCTGTAAAAACTGGCAAGTCCATGGAAACTTCTTACCTCAAAAACATTTTTGGGTGAAGGCCACTCCACAATTGCCTTAACCTTCTCTGGGTCCATCTTCAATCCTTCTGCAGAAATAAAAAAACCAAAATACACCAACTCTTCCTTCATGAATGAGAATTTCTTTAAGTTTATCAGCAGTTTCTCTTGGTGCAGCTTCTTCAAGACATAATTAAGATGCCTTAAATGTTCCTCTTTAGTTTTGCTGAAAACTAATATATCATCCAGATACACTATCACAAATTTACCAATGAATTACTTCAATAATTCATTCATAAGTCTCATAAAAGTACTAGGTGCATTTGAAAACCCAAAAGGCATGACCATCCATTCATATAGTCCTTCATTTGTTTTAAAGGAAGTTTTCCACTCATCACCCTCTCTTATTCTAATCTGATGATATCCACTTTTTAAATCTATCTTTGAAAAATATTTAGCACCACTCAAACAATCCATTAAATCATCAACTCTAGGCAAAGGGAATCTGTAACTGATTGTTATCTTATTGATTTCTCTGGAATCAGTACACATCCTCCAGCCTCCATCTTTCTTTGGGATCAATACTGCTGGTACTTCACATGGACTCAAACTCTCTCTGATCAGTCCCTTGTCCACCAATTCCTGTACTTGTCTCTTGATTTCCTCATTTTATGTGGGAGTCATTCTGTAGGTTGCCTTATTTGGCAGATTTGAACCAGGGATAAAATCTATCTGATGGCTGATCTTTCTCACAGGTGGCAGCTCATCAGGTAAATCATCCACAATAATGTCACAATAATTTTCTAAAATCTCTTGGATTTCTATTGGCAAATCAGAAATATTTGTAGAAGTAAGAACTACCTTAGGTTTTCAAACTAAAGCAAAGCTTACCTCTTCTTCTTCTATCTACTGCAAATATTCCTTCCCTCTCAACAACAAGGTCTTTGGATCAATCACTCTGCTTGATGGCTCTCCTTCTTCCATGGGTATCAATGTATGATGTACCCCATCCTTGAAGAACTTGTAAGTGTTCTTCTTTCCATCATGCATTGTTTCTCTGTCAAACTGCCAAAGTCTACCCAGTAGTATGTGACACACATCCATGGGCATTACATCACACAGGAACTTATCTTTGTATTTGCCCATTTGCAGCTCTATCTCACATTGTTCTTTTACAATCAATTGGTGCCCTTTATGCAGCTAGGACACCCTGTAGGGAGTTGGATGCTCCCTTGTCTTTAGCTTCAACTTCTTGATCACATTAGTGGAAACCAGATTGTCTGTGTTGCCACTGTCAATGACTAGTTGGCAGCATTTTCCCTGGACTTTGCATATGCTCCTAAACAAAGTCTTCCTTTGTGCAGGCTCAATGACCTCTTTGGTTTGCTTCAACGAGACCTTGTTAACTACCAAGGACTCTCCCCTTTTTGGTAGAATTTCTTCTTCAATTGCTACCTCTTCTCCAGCCTGGGCAACAACAACATTTCTTGGACCAGCACCCACATTCTCTGGGCACTCATAGTGCTTATTTCCCACTTGCTGACATCTATAGCACCTCACTTATCTACCTCTGCCTTTGCCTCCTCTTCCTCTATAAGAACCCCTTCTACCTCTTGCATCATCCTCTGCAGATGCATTCTAAGGTGAGCTACTGTTATCTCCATCCCTAGGTGTAGTAGGCTTTCCTCTACCACCCTGACTTCCCTTTCCACGGAAAGTACCTCTTTTTTTGGCAGACTACTTCCTCAAGAGTTTCTCTTCTGCTTTCAAGGCCATCTGATAGGCCTCTTCAACTGTCTTAGGAGACTGAATACCAATATCATCTTGTATCTCCAGCTTGAGACCATTCACATACCCGACAGTCTTCTCTGGCATGTCTTGGAATTGCCCAGCTCTTATGCTCACTCTGTAGAATTCTTTTGTATATTCCATTACTGTCAACAACCTCTTTCTCAGGTTCTGAATTTGGCCTAAACAATGTTAGCTGATAATCACTAGGCAAGAATTTACCTTTTAACTTAGGCATCATTCTGGTCTAGCTCTTGATAGGCTGCTTGCCAACTCTCCTCCTTTCTGCCTGCACTCCATCCCACCAAAGTGCAGCATGTCCCTTCAGCTTTGTTACTGCAAACTTGACCTTCTTATCCTTGCTCATTTCTTCATAGTCAAAGCACTTGTTCATTTCATTAATCTAGTCCACCAGTTCCTCTGGATTCAGTCCTCCTGCAAAACTTGACACTTCAATCCTGGGCTTAACTGCAGACCCCAAAACAGTTCTGAGGAGCCTCATGTCAGGAGGAATCTCAACATTTTCTTCCACTTCTTCTAATTCAGGTTCATTGATGTCTTCAGGATCTCTAGGCTATCTTCGCTCCATGGCATCCATTCTGGCCTCGAACCTCTGCAAAATTCCCAACACTTCTGCATTGGAAATAGGTCCGCCTCTCCTTCTGCAAACACCTCTACCAACTCGGATTGCCATGTTAATTCTCTGCAAAAATAACTTAAAAACAACAGCTCTAATACCACAAATGACATCAAAAAGTCTGAAGGTCGGCCCCTAAGGAGAGCTGGTCTACTATTGTCGCTCTGTCAGCATTTCCCTGCTAAAACCCCGTTCTCCTCCTCCACGTGGTCTTCCCCAACTTCTTCAGTTTTATTTATCAAATTCGAGGAATTCGATAAATAAACATATTCAACAACCTTTGAAAATTAAAACATATCTATCGGGCTTTATATTCTACCGCCAAACATTATAACCAAGGGTTTAATCCTTCGAACTTTATATAAATACCCAATGATTTTTTTAAACAAATGACTTTGTAATAAACCTTTGGCTCCGAGCCCCACATCTATAATCAATAGCCCAATCAAATACACACCTTGTGCCTTGGTTATCCTTCTTGCAACTTCCGAACACGATCACCACTCGATTAGCCTTCCTCCAGATCGACGGCTTACCTCAATATCGCATGGGCTCCGATGTCGAACGTTAATGTGCGATGGCAATGCGAAAAGGAGGTTTTTGGGGTCCCACCTTAGCTACGTGTCCATTGTTCTATGGAATCGCTTCCAATTTGAAAATATCGCTTATCTCTGCAAAAGCGGTGCGATATGGTAGTCCGGTTTCGCTAATCCACTCGCGAGTTTGAAACAGTGATTGACCACGGGTTAATCGCCTTCCTTCCTATGCTCTCCATTTGTTAACTTAGGTCGGGCCCTGGTTTCGGATTTAATTAACAATAAATAGATTTATCTCTTTATTTAGCGGGATTTCCACTATCATTAAACATATTTCAACGACCACGGTTTTACACACACACTTCGTCTGCGGTTGGGATTTAATTCACAGAGCTCGTTTGAACAAATTGAGAGAACCAGTAGGCATAGGGATGCGGAGGCTGTACAACAGTTCCATTCAGAAATTATATACGCACAGAGTTCAATCGCCTCACAGTTAAACAAATTTCCTCACAAACATAAATTCAAGATAGTTTGATAATCAACAGGAACTGAAATTCATTCAACCGGAAGCAATTGCTTAACACACAAATTTTATTGCAGAAAATCTCTCTCCCTCAATGAGATTCGGGGGTTTACATATATACATAAACATTTGTCTCTTCAGTTCCTCTGCGAGGACCGTTTAGCAAATCAAAATCCTAATTACAATTATTCAAATAACTGGAACATGACAGATGGAATGAACCTAACTATTCAACTTCTACTAATCCTAACTGTCTAAGTGCAACAGGCAGCTGAGGTATTGACACCTAACTGTTACAGTGCAAATGATTTCGAACCCTCCTAGCCACAACATGTGGACAAAACCTCCTACATTGCTAGCTAGTGTCTAATGCCCCTGCATCATAGTTAATACAAAATGGGTACCAATCCTTTGGGTGGAATACCATACGAAATAAAATAAATTCACCACCAATATATTAAAGTTATATAAACATAAACCTTAATGCACAATGAATGGTCAAATGGTATGACACAAGGGTAATGTAATCAAGCCATGTGTTGGTTATGGTAAGTATTTAAATTTTATGTATTAAGGTTGAATAGGAGTCTCCTTATTGAATCATATGTTTGCAAATTACTCATTTCATAGGTTTAATATAATCGTAAGCTATAGTTGTAATAATTAGCATAAATAACTTTATGTTAAGTAATATGTAGTGATACCCTAGGTATAATAAAAGGGTATAGAATAGTAAAGTATATTAAATTGTAAATTTGAATTGAAAAATGATAAAATACATGGTGAGGACATGTATAATGACATAAGTGATAGAGTACAATTAAGGGAAGATAAATATAATTCTAAAGATTAATGAGTAGGAATTAAGTTAGATAAAATAAAACAAATTAACTAGTTCTTAAGAGGTTAAAAATAAACACAAAAATAGAAATAATAATGATTGTCACTACTAAGGTATTAAATGAAAATTGACTAGTTATGTCTAAATAGGACAAACATCATGAACAGAGTAGTACAATGAACTAGAAATAACATTGAAAAACAAAAAAAACAAAAAATTGGTTACTGGGAGTTGTTATAAGTGGTATCAAAGCCCATGTTAAAAAACTCTGGGCATATGGGTCCCAACACAGAAAAAAATTCTGCTATCAAACTCATTTTAAACTAGTACTAATTGATTTATGTTTATCAAATTGAAGTGCAAAAAAAGTTACAGCTACTGTCATGAATGACGAAGAAGATATTTACATAGAAATGGGGGGTGGAGGAGCCCCACCAGATCCAAATTCTCAAATGATGGAAATGATAAAGAATCTACTGCAAGAAATGGTTCAGCTAAGGATTTGCAATGAACTGTTGCTACAGGCCAGTAACGATAAAGAGAGGTTGATAAGGGAATTAACCTCCAGTTCTAGCCATCATACTGAAGATGAGGAAAGAAATAGAAAAGAAACATAACCCAAATCAGAGAGGTCTAAGAGTGGGGAAGAATCTGATTGAAAGTCAAAAAAGAAATAGGAGTTGCAAGGGGAATTCGGTAAAATTAAGGCTGCAACATTTGATGGAGAAAAGGAAGAGGATGTAGAAGCCTGGCTCCTGAACATGGCCAAATACTTACAGGTATATGAATATGGAAGTAACCTGAAAGAAATATTGGAAGTTTACTAGTTGCAAGGTAAAGCTACTCTTTGGTGGGAGGAGACCAAAATTATACACTTTCTTGATGAAAAAATTGTTTCATGGGAATAATGCTAGGAGAAATTAAAATCTAGATACCTTAGTGAGAGGTATTATTATGACAGAGCGAAGGAATTTCACGAGCTAAGGCTTGGAAAACTCACTATTGATGAATATGTGACTAAATACAATGTTGTGAAACCAGCTCCAAAAATAGAAGAAAAGAGATATCAACGCCTTAGAAATAAGCAAATTGGAGGGGGCAACCTCTAATACATTACATGAATGAACAATTCTTGGATGATTCAAATTACAAAACCTCCTTTCTATATATAGGAGTCCATGGGGCCATAATGTAATCCTAGTGAGCCACAATGTAATCCTAGCCGGCCTAACAATAATAAATTAAGGGCACAATAATAACAATAAGGGGGTTACACTAACAATAATAAGGGACTATACTAGTAATATAGGGACCTAACATGCCCCTCTCCTTCAAAAAAGTGTTGTCCTCAACACTTGAGTAGCTCTAGGTGCTTCTGTATAAAATTCTCATCCTCCCATGTAGAATCTTCAGTGGGTAAGTTCTTCCACTTGATGAGATACTCTGAAATTGATCGATTACGTAGCTGTCGAGTTCTTGTTTCCGTGACCGCTTCAGGTTCCAATATGATTTTTCCTTCCTCATCAAGTTCTGGAAATATTGTTTGAACTGGAAGATTTTCACCTATAACCCTCTTTAAGCATGAAACATGGAAAACTGGATGTACTCGCGAAGAAGCAGGAAGCTCCAATTTGTATGCCATAGTACCAATCTTTTGCAACACCTTGTAAGGACCATAGTACTTTGGCGATAATTTATTATCCTTCTTTGCTTGCTTGAGGGACATTTGTTTGTATGGTTGTAGCCGTAAAAATACCCAATTTCCTACATCAAAACTTCTCTCGCTACGATGTTGATCTGCCTGTTGTTTCATTCGATTTTGTGCCAAATTCAGGTTATCCTTTAAGAGTTGGAGAACTTCTTGCTGATGCTCGATGTGATCTTCCACTGCTTGAACTTTCGAATTTTCCCTTAAAGATGATGTGATTGATGGTGGATGATATCCATAAAGTGCCATAAATGGGGTCATTTTTGCTGCAGTATGGAAGGAAGTGTTATACCACCATTTAGCTAGAGGTAACCACTTGACCCATTGTGTTTGTTTATCAGATACAAAACAACGAAGATATCCTTCCAAACATTTATTTACTATCTCAGTTTGACCATCAGATTGAGGATGATAAGATGAGCTATGAGCCAATTGAGTACCCAAACAAGAAAATAACTCTGTCCAAAAATTTCCAGTAAAAATGGGATCTCTGTCGCTCACAATAACCCTTGGGCTTCCATGTAGCTTTTGAATTCTGTCCATAAATGTAGTAGCAACTGTACTTGCTTTAAATGGATGAGATAATGCACAAAAGTGTGCATACTTGGTAAGTCTATCAACTACCACTATGATGACATTCTTTCCTTCAGACTTAGGTAAACCTGTGATAAAATCCATTGAAATCTCCTCCCAACGCTGACTTGGAATGGATAAAGGTTGTAGAAGTCCCGGGGTCTTAATTGTCTCCACTTTATTCTGCCGGCAAACCAAACATTCCGCCACAAACTTTTGAATATCAGATTTAAGGCCATCCCAAAAAAATTCTTTCTTCACCCTGTGGTAAGTTTTTAAAAATCCTGAGTGTCCTCCTAAAGGAGAAGTGTGCAATTCCAGAAGAATCTTTTGTTTTAGTTGGGAATTCTTACAAAGATATAAGCGATCTTTGTACCATAACGAATCATTTTTCCAACTAAATGTATCAGATGTACTAGGATCTTGCTGCAACTTTTGAATGAGTATCCATACATCTTTGTCCTTCTTCCATTCATCTCTTGCTTCAGTTATCCAATCTGGTTGGATAATAGAAATGGCACAAAGCAGTGCTTCCACCTCTTCATTCTTTATTGAGAGTGCATCTGCAACAACATTGAGCTTCCATTTTTTGTATATTATTTCAAAGTCATAACCCAACATCTTTGTGAGCCATTTTTTCTACTCTTCTGAAGATAGTCTTTGTTCCAAAAAGTGCTTAAGAATATCATGATCAGTTTTTACCTTGAGGTGTCTTCCCATTAGGTAAGTTCTCCATTTCTTTAGTGCATGTAGTATTGCTAACATTTCCTTCTCATAAATAGGTTTCTGTAAATACTTTCCTTTGATTGGACGACTTTCAAAATAAATGGGTCTTCCTTCTTGCATTAAAACAACACCAATTCCATTTCTTGAGGCATCACATTCCACAACAAAGGTTTTTGTGAAATCTGGTGTAGCTAAGACTGGTGCTAGGCACATTGCCTCTTTAAGATGTTCAAAGGCCTTAGTTGCTTTAGGAGTCCATGAAAATGCATTTTTCTTCAATAATGTTGTTAGAGGTGCTGCTATTCTCCCATAATTCTTAACAAACTTTCGATAATACCTTGTTAACCTGAGAAATCCTCGCAACTGCTTTATGGTTGTGGGGAATTTCCACTCCTTAATGGATTTAATTTTGTTAGGGTCTACCTTAACACCCTCGTGAGATATAATATGACCCAGATATTCCACCTCTTTTACTCCAAAAAAACATTTGGATGTTTTTGCATATAATTGTTTCTCCTACAATAGTTTGAGCACCCTGTCAACATGTTGAACATGATCCTTCCAAGACCTGTTGTAGATTAGTATATCATCAAAAAATACTAGAAAAAATTTTCTAAGGAAGGGTTTGAAAATGGAATTCATCAACCCTTGAAATGTAGAAGGTACATTGGTAAGGCCAAAAGGCATGACCAAAAATTCATAATGACCCTCATGAGTTCGAAATGATGTTTTCAGAATATCTTCAGTCTTCATTCTAATTTGATGATACCCTGAACGAAGATCAAATTTGGTAAAATAAATTGCTCCATGTAATTCATCCAATAATTCATCAATCACAGGAATGGGAAATTTATCTTTAATGGTGAGCTTATTGAGCTCCCTATAATCCGGACACATGCGCCACGATCCATCCTTCTTGTGTACCAATACTACAGGAGCAGAGAAAGAACTTTGACTAGGTTGAATTATACTCGCCTCTAACATTTCTGCAATCATACGTTCAATTTCGCTCTTTTTGACATAAGGATATCTATAAGGCCTGATGTTTGGAGGAGCACTTCCTGGAATCAAATGAATAGCATGATCATGATCACGAATAGGTGGGAGTCCTTTTGGAGTTTCAAAAACCTTGGAATGATTGTCCAAGAATTTTTGGAGATCTGCAGAAATAGATGATTTTGATGTTGGAACTTCTAGTAAGCATAATTGTGAAATTATGCCTCAGTATTTATTTAGAAGCTTTGTCATGACATTAGAGCTTATTATCTTTCCCGGCTTCCCTTCAATACCACGTAATTCGACTTCCTTTCCTTCTGAAAAAAAATTCAAGAAAAGTTCTTGAAAATTAAAAGCTACCGTCCCTAAAGATTGTAACCATTGTACTCCTAGTACAACATCAGCACCTCCCATAGGAATGGAAAGCATTGGAATATTCAATACATATTCCCCCATGGTTAGCTTGATATTATGGCATTTTCTAGAGCAATTTATAGTTCCTCCATTTGCAACCATCACTTGACATTCTAGTGCCGGGTATAGGAAACAATTCAATTCCTTGGCTACCTTACAATGAATAAAATTATGGGTACTACCCGAATCAATCAACACTATTACCTTTTTCTTCTTGATATGTCCTTCTATCTTGAGAGTTTGAGGAGTGTTAATTCCTACCAATGCATTACATGATATGGTCAGACTCATTTCTTCCTCTTCTAGGGTTGGTTCTTGGTGTATATCCTCTTCTTGTTCATTTTCTTCTTCCTCTTCACAATCTATGTAAAATAATTTCTTCTCAGCACACTTATGACCTTTAGTGTATTTTCTATCACAACCGTAGCAAAGCCCTTTTGCTCTTTTTTCTTCCAATTGTTGTGGTGTCAACCTTGTAGGTTGTGGAAATCTAGGCGTAGCAACACTTCCTTCTTTATAGAATTGAGTGGTAGGCTTCCTCGTCGCCATAATTTTACATTCAGCTTTTCTTTCCAACCTGAATGCCTTCTCCAATGAATCAGGTTCCAAAACACGAACTTCATGTTGGATGTTATCCTTTAGAGTGCCTATGAAGAGATCAATCTCGTGTTCCTCTGGAATATTAGTTACCCTTATATTCAATTTTTGGAAGTCCTCAATGTGTTGTCCCACTAAACCCTTTTGTTTGAGATTTATCAATTGGCTAAAGAAGGTGTTGCTCTTTGTATCCTCATAATGTGCTATCATTTCCTCCGTAAAAATTGACCAAGTGACAATTTTTTTTACGGGAGCAAAGCCATCGATACCATACAAATGTATTTTGTTCTAAATGTAAAGTTGCAATGCATACCTTTTGTGTGTTTTGCACATTATGGAGATCAAAATATTGCTCCATCTGTAGTATCCATGTTATAGGATCCTTTCTATCAAACTTCCTCATATCCATTTTTGGAATATGGTGGTTCTTCCCGCCAACATTAGATTTTATGAAATCATGATTAACATTTATTTTGTTCTCATAATGAGTTTCCTCTACCATATTTTCACCATTAGGAAAAATTTCTTGTATCAACTTTGTCAAACCTTCCATGTCTGCTTTTAGAACATTCTTCATGTTTTCCATTTTCTCATCGATCTTAGCTTCCATGTCCACCATCTTATATTCCATGCCAGCCTCCATGCCATCTATCTTAGATTCCATGCCATTCTTCAAACCATACATCTTAGATTCCATGCCTTTCTTCAAACCATACATCTTAGTTTCCACGTCTTTCTTCAAAACATCAATGTCATTTTTTTTTGCTCTTTGCGAGAGTGAAATTTGTTGCACTTGCTCTTGTAATTTTGATATGTCATGTTGCCATTCTTAATCTTCATGAGTCATAATAGAGCTTTCCAAAGGCTTAATGGGTGTTGAATTCTTTTTAAGGGCCATTTTAGAATCCAATACTGATATCTATTCTACAATATTCCCTTGGAATCAATTCAACTTGATTCTTCAAACAAGACTTATGCAATTCGGAAAAAAAAATACACACCTTTTACTTGCTTTGAGGAGCTCTATATTGAAATTGAATTATCTCTGTAATTGAAAATCTTCAATATCTGAAATTCAGCCCTATAGTAGCCCTCTGAAGCTTCTTTCAAATGCCACAGGTCTGATCTAATTTGGATTCCCCAAGACAAAGTTGTGTCCAATCTCCCACAATGACCCAATTTTGGACTGGTTTAGTAGAGTGAATTTGTATGACTTGCCACGTGTCATTGTTGCATTATTTGGCTCTAAAACGGCTAGAGACGAAACTAGAGTCTGTTTACTTGTGACCAATTTTTACGGCACTCCAATCCGATGCTCAGAGAGAGAGTTATAAAGATTTTCCCACAATCACCTCTTTGAGATGAAATTCAGGAGCCTGAAAAAGCACTACCTTCCACAGATCATATCTCCAAAAATATTGCGAGCCAAGCTCTAAAATTTTTTGACGATGTTCCTCAAGATTTCAGATTCACACCCTAAAAATTTCATCTTCTGAAACTTCGTAGAAACAAATTTATAGCAAAAATTCCACGATGACCTGTTTGGAGCAGCGAAACCCTAGAATCCAAAGCTCTGATACCAAATGTTGTGAAACCAGCTCCAAAAATAGAAGAAAAGAGATATCAACACCTTAGAAATAAGTCAATTCGAGGGGAAAACCTCCAATATATTACATGAATGAACAATTCTTGGATGATTCAAATTACAAAACCTCCTTTCTATATATAGGAGTCCATGGGGCCACAATGTAATCCTAGTGGGCCACAATGTAATCCTAGCTGACCTAACAATAATAAATTAAGGGCACAATAATAAAAATAAGGGGGTTACACTAACAATAATAAGGGACTATACTAGTAATATAGGGACCTAGCATACAAACTTAATTCATTATGTGCCTTTCATAAGGGAAGAAAAAGCAAAGAATGATGGATGAAACTGTTTGGAAAGCATGACTGTGTTACTGGAAATTTAAAGGCAGAAATGATCAGCTGAAAAATGATAGGATAAATAGAATGGGAAGGTGGAAGCAAGCAAAAAAATATCAAAAATAGCCTATCTGAAAAATTTTGGAAAAAAACCGCCAACGGTAAAATTTTAATCAAAGTGGGGAAAATTAGACAGCGCATTCCCACACTAGTTCCAAGCCAATGGAAACAAACAACAAAAGAGAAGGGGTAGTAAAATTCAAAGAACCATTGAAATGTTGGGGGTTTGGAGAACCTCATATGTTGCGGGACTACCCACACAATACTCATACAATCCAAAATATTCAAGAAGTACGAGAATAAACTATAATAAATTATATTTCCTGAAATATTCCCTGGATTAGTGCAACATTAGAGGAAAGACAGGTTGAACATCAATTAACATTGAAATTGAAGGTATGATATTTGACCAACTTGTATCTATTTTAATTGATATAGGAGAAAATTCAAGTTATATCAGCCCCTAGATAGTGGAAAAATGTAAATTAAAAACAGAAAAATTTTAGCACTCTTGTCTGGTGAAACTAGCTACAGGAACAAAGAGGAAAGTTACTCAAAACTGTTGTAAATTTAAATGGATATAGTACAAATCTCGAATTAAAAATCCTTCCTTTAGGATCTTATGATATTCTAGTTGGGATGGATTGGCTGGAACAACAGAAAGAAATAGTGAATTTCTTAGAAAAACAGTGACTTGCACTGATGCTGTAAGAAAATTTGTAGTGGTTAAAGGAAAACCAAAACCAGTGTCCATTAGACATATTTTTGCGTTACAATTAAAAGAAACAACAAGAAAATACTGTCAGGTATATGATGTCCAGGTTCCAGATTGAGGACAACCAACATAAAATGAGTTTGTAGAAAATTTACCTATAATCAAGGAATTCAGGGATGTATTCCTAGAATAAATCCCTCATCTTCTTCCTCGTAGAGACATTTATTTTTCTATTGAACTAGTACTAGGAGCTACCCCAGTTTCCAGCACCATATAGAATGAGTACTCCTGAACTATTAGAGCTAAAACTTCAATTACACAAGGGGTACATTAAACCAAGTTTGTCTCCGTGGGGAGCACCAGTGTTGTTTGTCAAAAAGAAATATGGCACATTCCAGATGTGTATGGACTACAGAAAATTAAACAATTTAACCATCAAGAACCAGTATCCTCTTCCAAGAATAGATGATCTATTTGATCAAGTAAGAGGAGCCACCATATTCTCAAAAATTGACTTAAGAACTAGCTATCATCAACTTAGGATTAAAGATGAAGACATCAATAAGACCTCTTTCCAAACTAGATATGGACATTATGAGTTTATAGTTTTAAAATTTGGACTCACAAACACCCTTATTATATTCATGTTCTTAATAAACAATGTTCTACATAAATATCTGGACAAGTTTGTATTCGTGTTCATAGATGATATTTTGGTATACTCCAAAAACGAAGAAGAACGCCAATAACATCTTATAATAGTGTTGCAAACCCTTAATAACATCAACTGTATGAAAAACTCAACAAATGTGACTTTTTCAAACCAAAGATTCAATATCTAGGACACGTCATTTGTAAGGATGGATTGGCGGTAGATCTGAAAAAGGTACAAGAAATATTGAATTTGCCTGTACCCAATGATGTACCAGCAATATAATCAGTCATGGGTATTGCCGAATATTACCGCATATTTGTGGAAGGATTTTCAGCATTAGCTTACCCCATCACATCATTGCAGAGAAAATGAGTGAAATTTGAGTGGACAACTAAGTGCCAAGAGAGTTTTGAACAACTAAAACATAAATTAACTACTGCACATATACTAAATTTTTTTGATGAAACTAAGGATTTTGTAGTGTGTAATGATGCTTGTATAGAAGGGTTGGGAGGAGTATTGTTGCAAGAAAATGCAGTAATAGCTTATGAGTTGCGAAAATTGAAGAAACATGAAAAAAATTATGCAGTATATGACTTAGAACTGGCTACTCTTATACATGCACTAAAAATGTGGAGACATTATTTGTTGGGAAATAAATTCATTAATGAAAAGTCACATAAGTTTAAAGTATTTATTTACCCAACTAGATTTAAATACCAAACAATCAAGGTGGTTAGATTTCCTTAGTGAGTTTGATATGGAAATCAAACACATAAAAGGAAAATAAAACTGAATTGTTTATTCTTTAAGTAGACATTCTCATCAAATTTTGACATATAAATGTAGTAATGTAAGATTTGATGTGGAAGAAAAAATTCAAAGAGTATTGTTGCAAGATCCTCAATATGTAAAATTATAGGATATACTTTAAATCAGCAAGGATTGACCAAATACAAGCAAAGATTGTATATTCCTAATGTATCAACTTTGAAACATGAAATATTAGATGAATACCATAAGAGGCCTTATGTAGGTCATAAATATTATCAAAATATGATAATAGCATTAAGGAAAAACATGTTTTGGCCAGGAATGAAGAAAGCGGTAGCTAATTACTTGGCAAGGTGTTTGGAGTGTCAAAAAGTTAAAGTAGAACATCAACATCATGCGAGTCTATTGAATCCTCTACCTATTACGGAATGGAAGTGGGAAGTGGTATCAATAGACTTTATTACAAGACTTCCACATACCAAGTATGAACATGACTCAATTATGGTGGTAGTGGACACTCTAACCAAAGAAGCACATTTTTTTCTTATGCAATCCACTTTTGGCATAGGACAAGTGGACAATGTATTCATGAAGGAAATGTTTAAACTCTATGGAATCCCAAAAATGATTATCTCTGATAGAGATTCAGATTTTACATCAGCCTTTTGGAAAACCCTGTTTGGAGGAATGCGTATAAAGCTGAACTTCATGTAATATCCCTATTTTTCCGCTTTTATTTAGATAATTAAAAATCCTAAAGGTTAAGTGGACCTAAAGTAAAACTATATGTGGAAATATTATTTTTTAATTAAATAAATTTGAAATTTAAGAGTTGTGCAAATACTAGAGTAAATTGGAGACCCAGATTTCAAATCCATGAGGATGGAATAAAATCCTAAGACTTTCCCAAAATTCTCCAAATATCCTTGGAGAAAAATAAAATAAAATAGAAATATTAGATTGGAGATAATAATCTAACAAATATCTTAGTAAAGTGGAAAGTTATTGAGAAGAGGTGAAAACAAAACTAGAAAGAGGAAATCACTAGTTTTAAAGAGCTTTTGTGGAAAAAACAAAATTAAACCCTAGGCTAAGGGAAAACATCATCCCAAATTAACTGGACGCAGTTATGGAAACATGCGGAGGGAAAGCAAACTTAAATAATCTATTCCTACTTAGAAAAGAGGTTGTCTACACTGTGGAATAATTGGTCTCTGCTTGGGGGGAGTTGTGGATAAAGCTCAAGGTTGGGTGGAAAATAGTCTTTACCAGATTGTTATGTACATTATGTTAAACTTTCTGTTATGATTTCTGTTATATTTATGATATTCCGATGTAGTCAGATGTGGTAAAGTTATGAATTATATCTGAAATATTTATATATGTAATTATAAATTAATTTTAATATTATGTTGTGTTGATCGAAAAATATTTGTCATATGTATTTAACTTAAGTTTAAATATAGCATATATAGTTAATTATTCTGTATTGTTACATAGACCTGAATAAATATTTTGACCAACACACAAAATCTCTAAACCCTGAAGGAAGGGTCTAAATCTGCTATTAGGTCTCTGTTATAACTTTTATTACAGATACAAAGAACACAATTTAGATCAACTATAATTATAACTGTAATTAAGGGAAAATATAGAGAGATATGAATAAAACATAGTTTAGTTATATAAACATATCTTAGAATTATATATATATATATATATACACACACACACAGTTGAGAGGTTAACTGCAAGTAAATAGTGAAACTATAAATATGAAAAATAAACATACTTCAGATTTAAACTACATAATCCCTATTTTATAAACATTCCTACATATAGAGACAGATATGTATTGAAAATAATATGTATAATATATATGCAACATTTCTGAAAATTTGAATTCCCTCTTATAGAGGTAAATAGAAAGACATAGTATACTTCAATTAAAAATATCAGTTACAATGTTTATTTACATCTTGACTGAAAAGTAATCAAATCAAGAAATTCAACTCAACATGCAGAGCTGGTATTGGTAAACATCTTTAGATATAAATGGTTGGAATATATATACTTGGATGACCGATCTGAAATTAGATGAAACGCGTCGTCAGATGTTCTGATTAAAATTGAAAGTAACTGCAGTGGTATTTTGGGAAATAGAAATTACTTGTACAGAAACACATATATATGTGTTAGAATAATATCAAGCAGGACAAAAGAAATAGTAAAATATAGAAAAATCCTATAATAATTAATATTTAAAATTATACCTGTGTAAGGAACCTGAAGGATTGGGATTCCTCCTATACATGACAATAGAAAAATAATACTTTCAATAAATTAAAAGAATTAAAGAAATGTAAACCCTGAAATTAATTAAAATACATAGCTGGTTCACTAATTAAATTGCAGAGTTGAACATTAGTTACCTATGATGAGGATTGAAACCTAGTACAAAGTATCGAGACAAAATTGCGGAAATTATGCAAATCTAGAAAAAGAGGTTTTTTCAGGACCAGAGTATAAAAAGAAAAATTATTCTAAGAATTAATAAGAAATAAATTCAAAGCAGAACATTATCTTTTTATACGAAATTTGGATCTGCATATATCAAATTTAATGGAATCTATAAATTTTGTAACAGTGGAAAATCTAATTTCAGAGCATTTTGAAAACAATAGTGAAATTAGGGAATTTCATAAATTTAAGTGTTATGCGGAATTGTGATCTACAGATAAACCAAATTCCCTAAGTGTAGTGCTAGTCACTTACAACAATAGAGGAAAGAAATACTATGACTTTCTCTAAAATAAGCAAATATAAAGAATGGTGTGTTGGAACAGGGTCTCCTACAAGTTGTGAAACTAGTCCATTTTGAATAATTTTGATTAAATTTAGTCTAGCACAGGGGTTTTGGGGTGGGTCAAAGCCCCGAAAGAATTGTAATGGGTAAAAGGGTAAACCAGGGGTCCGAAAACCATAATTTTGCGAACCATAAGAAATTCTAGGATAGATTATTATAAATAGAGGAACATTTTGTATTGTAAGGTAGAGAATGGAAGAGCTATTGATGCGAATTGTGGTTTAAGCTATATGTTTGGGTTTTGGGGAAAGGACTCCTATTGGCTGTGTGCACGAAGATCCAAGTCCAGCTATGTGCAGACCCTGTTGCTATGTGCATAGGCTGGGAAGGGAATTGTAAGGAATAATTAATGAATGAATGAATAAGAAAGGTTGATAGAGAACTGAATCTGTGAGTACTCTTTATGTGAACTATTCGTAATTAATGTGGTGTGCATTTTTCTGTATTTAAGTTGCGAAGATCTGCGTAGGTGTGTTTTCTATATCTGGATCTATTTTTTTTAGTTATCTGTATCTGTATCTATTTTGTTCTGTTATGAAATATTGTGCTACTGTCATTAAAGCATATAATTATAGATCTAGTGCATGTGGATGCGAATAGAGACCTAATTAACCCTGCGTAGAACAAGGTAATCTGGGAATCATAGGGTCTAGCATAGCTTTGCTTGCCTTACCTATCCTTTCTCAAGGTGCAAAAACCTGGTTCCAGCACCCACCCATAATACTTCGGGTGAGACTTTGACCTGCGCAAACAGGTCACTGCCGAAAGGGCCAGTAGTATAGGGGTTTGTTGGCAAACCTTGCACTCCGAACCTGGGTCAGGACCCCTCGAGCCAAAAAATGGTTTCACTGCCCGGACCTGAAGAATATTGAGAAAGGGATCAGGTAATGACAAGAGAATATTGGAAGCCTGAAAGAAAGGAAATTGAAGAATGGTTTGAAAAACAAATCCAGGAATTTGCGGTGAAAGAAAATCACAGCGAAAATTTAAACAGTGGAAAGGTGGAAAAATAGGTACATTCTTACAGAAAGCTACGAAATATTCTTTGTGACATTTGCGAACGAGCTTCAAGAGTGGCTAGCCAGACTCGTAGAATTCCAGAAGTGCTGGAAGGACGAGTGAATCACTTAGTGGACCCTAGATTTGACTCAACAGCTGGAGAAGACTGATAATACTATCACACGCACAGTCGATTACTGGGTGGATAGTGTGCTAGGAGGCTTTGTGACAGAATTTTCCATTGATTAGTTTTTTCATACTCCGAGGCTGAACGACGATTCTTTAAAGGGTTCCGGTGAATTTTTTTGAGGACATTACCATTGCTGATTAAGATAATACTGTGTGAAAAGAGAATTTTGTGTAGTCATACCGACTGAATGACCTCGGATCTAGATGGAAGTGCGACAAGCAATGGTAAATACTATCGAACCAATCTTGATGGGGGGAGATCTACCTATACCGATCAGCTGTGCAGGACCCCTTGGCCACACCGTTGATCAAGCAACATAAAGGTAAGAACTTGCCTATACCACCACCCCCGCTGGACAGTGATATGGTTGCACACCTAAGACTACCTACCATCAAGGGGGTAGGGGATGAGGATATGGGATGCTTTTGGTTCGTAGCAGACTCCATCTGGGTTGCAAAAAATGTGGCAACCGATACAATGAAGAGGGCGTAGCTGTCCCTGGCATTCGAGGATAGGGCACTGGACTGGTATATGAGATACATTGCCCAGAATGGGAGTGCATATATTCAAGATATCAAAGACGCATTGAAACAATAGTTCCAGAAGCCAAAGTCTTACTCTCAGCTAGTAGCGGAAGTAAAGGACTTCAAACAAGGTGTGTCTGAGTCAGTATGGGAGGTTGATCAACGCTTAAAGAAAGCAATCAGGGAAGGAGAATTCGAGTATGACGATAGGCAACATACAAAGTTGTTCATCGCTATGTTGTTACCTCACCTACAAACACCATTGTGTCACCAAACCTTTGAATCATAGGAAAAAGCTGTGGAAGTCACTATGAAACTAGAAGTTGCACCCAGAGAGGATACGTCGATAGGGGTACAAAAAATTCAGGAATAGCTTGGGGCTATGCATATGGAAATCTAGAACCTGCGAAAGGAGTGAGGAAAGGATGGCCACATAGATCTATGGTGCATACGATGTTGGGTTTCCGGCCACACGAAGGATTAGTGTCCTCTACTGACAGACATGCAGGTGGGAGGACCTAGTCTGGTACACCTAGGAGCAAGTGGGGAACTCATCCTATTACGACCAGGCTCGATCGGACCTGCGCTATGGTGTGATGACTGTCGTGTAGCGGGACTACATGATACGAACCACTGCCCTCAGCTAGGTGTGTATGTCCCAGAACTGAAGCAACAATGGTGCAGGTTCTACCAATTGGTAGGACATGATGAGAATAACTGTCGTACGTATGACCTGAAGATAGATCATGGGAACTTGTATTGGGTACAATCAGACCCTACGTCGCCAAGACCATTCACGCACTTCGGAGGAGCCCCAACTCGAGGCAGAGGAGGTCGAGGAGGAAGCGCAGGATGAGGACGTGGGAAGCTAATCTGTTATAACTGCGGAGATATAGGAAACTTTGCCAGAGAATGCCCAAATCCCACCAGGCCATCATGCAAGTATTGTAGGCAGCTGGACCATGTGGTGGAGGATTGCCCAATTTTAATAGCCAAGATGCAGGAAAAATAGCCGACCCCTACGCAGAATGTGCAAAGAGTTAAAACCAAGCTAAGAAATGCAGATCTAAGTGTAAAATTCATGACACACAGTGGGATGGTCACCCAGGGAGCAAAAGAGGAGCTTTCCTCTTGGGAAGGAGTGAATTTCAAAGAGCAGGAACCACTGCTAGCCCCTACACAGCTGCCGGCACACCTCAAGATAGAGTAAGGGGTTGAGCCCTTTCTGAAGGCATGTCTGAACCTGCTACATAACCCACAGGCTATAGAAAATCTTCAAGTATTACTACATAACTGCGCAGCCCAGCCCAACACAATTCTTGAAACCAGGGATGTACACAAGCTATACAGCTATAAGAAATGCACCGGAAGAGAAATGCAGTTGACTGTGTAGATTGGTGACTACGAGATGGATCAAGTCATTCTCGATCTTGGGTCAGATGTGAATGTATTACCAAAACAAACATGGAAATGAATGGGAGAGCGTAGATTGGAATGGTCCACCATCCAGCTGCACATGGCGAATCAACAGAAGGTCATCCCTCTGGGAAGGTTGCCAAGGGTCATGGTAGATATCGCCGTAGTAAAATTCCTAGCTAACTTTGAAGTCATAGAAATTGTAGGGGATATGGATCCTTATCCTGTACTCCTAGGATTGGACTGGGTTATAGACATGGGGAGTGTCATCTATCTCAAAAAGCACAGCATGGTGTTTGAGAACAACGGTATGCACGTAACAATACCACTAGATCCAGCAGAAGGTGCACGGTATACAGAGCTAGCCCATGAGGAGGAGGAAATAGATCACATCTATAAACTAACTGCGCAGGAAAAATACTGGGTTAACACCACGGCTGAAGGAGTACTCTGCTAGGAAAAAAACAGTGAATGTTTCTCTGACTCTGATGAGGAACTAGAAAATTAGCAAGGACGGTTGCACGAGGTTTCGGCGCTACGATGTCTTCGGACTACCAGGAATTTCCGCCACATATCTACCAAGGTAAGAGACCTACCCTACCGGGATAGTGCGGGTAATATGATGAAGTTGGTTGAAACCAAAATTCCCAAGAAACTCAGGCTAGGGAAATTGCTGCTACTTGTATGGAGCACCTGCGCGATGGTGGAGTATGCAAGGACCGGTATTCCTCACTTGGGAGAAGTCCCGAAGTAGGATGATCCTGCGCTTAAGGACCCCAACTAAGAAACGAGCCCTAAGCAGATACCTGCTGACATGCAAAATTTGAAGGTATGATAGGACCCCCCCGAACAGGCTCACCAAGTTACCAATGACCTAGGCTTGTGTCCGACTACGGAACTGCACCAACCCATGCGCAAATGGGAGAAGTTGTGAACACTTCAGGTGATAGATGGCTCAAAGACGCTTGACGTAGTCCTACTGAATAGGAATGTCCCACCCAAGGGAGAAGCACACCAATCGAGAAGTTTGGTGGCCAAATTACTAAATTGGTACCTAACCCATGTTACAAAACACCTGGCATCAACCTTAATTCGGGGTCTGCGAATAGTACGTTGGCATCATCCGAGGTCTAATGATCCGTGGGAGACTCCTCAGGTACGAATAATGACCGTCAACCCACCCCACGTTGATAATAAGGGAACCTTACAATTACGAAAAATGGATGGCGGGCCATCAATGCGGCCATTTATGGTAATTTTGATTCGAACGATCGATGGTAGGTTTCACATACATATTATTCCGCCATTAGATAGCTCCGGACAATGTGCAGATTTTAGGATAACTTCGCAACAAGCTACATATTGTCTCTACACCATGCCCTGGCTTACTGAGATCATTGAAATTTTCTAGGACATTTCTATGGCGACCCCTAACCCACCGAATTCTTCGATCCTCGGTTGTTCAGCACCTGCAGAAATCATGTTGAGAGGGCCTGGGAATGCCGAGTTTGATCAATTGTTTGGTTGTTGGCCCCCTGCAGAGGGAATTTCCTGTGAATCTTGTGCGGAGGGGCACCATAGATACGCGATAGGAGTCCCTGACATTCACACCTTGGGGATGACCGCGGGACCCAGCCAGATGGCCTCAGATGATATAGCAGCCGAGGTTCCGCTATTATCATGGTCCCCCACCAGCAGTGTCGCAATCAGGTCACGACTAGTCCTGCACTAGGGAGGAACCCTGAGATATAGGGATGTATTGTGACTTCTCCGCAAGCCCATATTACCAACCAGCAGAAGCCATATTTGCTCGAACCGCTGCAGACATACAAATAGATTTGGCGCAGCTATGCCATGAAGCACTACAAGTATTATACACCACGGTGTTGCAAGAGGTTTGCCACCATGACCGGACTGCACGAAAACAGTATGAACTATCTCCAGCAGTAAGGGCACAACGAGTTGCATTCGTCAGAGAAGCAATAAATATTATTCAGGAGCAGTTGACTCAGGGTATGCAGTTGGTCAAAATAGCTATGCAGCTCTGGACAACGATCTGGAACCATCCTACGCTTCATCATATCCAAGAAAACTTATGGCAGGTGAAGGCTGCTTTTGATCAGGTCGGCGTGTCCGTGCCCTCCAACGTCTCTGCGCAGCATCTAGCCGCCATGGACATGGTTGAGAATCTTCATTGCGCCAAGCATGTCGTCCGGAAATGGTTGAAGCCTTGGGGTGACACCGCCCTCCAGATCTCCCAGGACGCTCATATCCCCGTTGCGCACCTCCATCGGATGTTAGAACAAGTTATCACGACTCCAAATGGTCCTACCTCCCTAACGCTTGTCAACATTGCACAACGAACTGCTACCCAGAGTCAGGAAGTACTCCCTCCTCTCTTCTGCACTCTTGATACCTTGCGTGCGCAGATCAAGGCCACAACACCAAAGTGACTCGGGACGAGTCACAAGATTGTGCTGGGGGACTGTTGGAACAGGGTCTCCTACAAGCTGCGCAACTGGTCCATTTTGAATAATTTTGATTAAATTTAGTCTAGCACAGAGGTTTTGAGGTGGTTCAAAGCCCCGAAAGCATTATAATGGGTAAAAGGGTAAGCCAGGGGTCTAAAAACCATGGTTTTGTAGACCATAGGAAAATTTAGGATATATTATTATAAATAAAGAAACATTTTGTATTGTAAGGTAGAGAATTGAAGAGCTATTGATGCGAATTTTGGTTTAAGCTCTCTATTTGGGTTTTGGGGAAAGGACTCCTGTTGGCTGTGTGCGTGGAGATCCAAGTCCGACTGTGTGCGGACCCTGATGCTGTGTGCGCAGGCTGGGAAGGGAATTGTAAGGAAGAATTGATGAATGAATGAATAAGAAAGGTTGATAGAGAACTGAATCTGTGAGTACTCTTTGTGTGAATTGTTGGTAATTACTGCGGTGTGCATTTTTCTGTATTTAAGCTGTGAAGATCTGCGTAAGTGTGTTTTATGTATCTGGATCTATTCTATTATGTTATATGTAACTGGATCTATTCTATTCTGTTATGAAATACTGTGATATTTTCATTAAAGAAAATAATTATAGATCTAGTGCACGTGGATGAAAATAGAGACCTAATTGACCCTGCGTAGATCTGGGAATCACAGGGTCTAGCGCAGCTCTGCTTGCCTTACCTATCCTTTCTCAGGGTGCGGAAACCTAGTTCCAGCACCCACCCATACTACTTCGAGTGAGACTGTGACCTGCGCAAGCAGGTCACTGCCAAAAGGGCCGGTAGTATAGGGGTTTTTTGGCAAACCTTTCACTCCAAACCTAGGTCAGGACCCCTTGAGCCAACATGGTGAAAGAGCCTACTTGTGATTCAAGTGCTTCTCCTTCTCCTTCTTTTGTTGTTGTCGTCACTCTCAATCCAACTCAAAACACCGAATCGATTCCTGCAAACACAAACAGAGAATAGAAAGCAACATATAATATATAGATGTCTACTTATATTACTCAATAAAATTGATTAGATATGAAATATATATATCATTCAAGAATCCATTGCACAAGAAATAGAGACATATATATGGGAAAATGAACAACAATATTTATTAAAGAGTAGAAGGGGGAGGTTACAACCAATGATAGATTTTTTGCCACCACCTCCAGTGTCATCCTAGCTTCATCACATCCAACATAATACTAGTAGCATATCAGTACTTTCACTCTCTCAAATTAGAATCCAACAACATAACTTTACCAAGTTTCTTCCTTCCCTAACACTTGGATGGAGTGCTGAATTTATAGGAAAACTGTAGGTAATTTCTCAATAATGAATTTCTAATAATAGGCAAGACATTTTCCCAAGTTCATAAGTGTTAGATGGACACTTGGATTCGAACGTTGACACATGTGGACTCTTCTAGAAGGCACCGGCCATGTGGAGATTCCCGGAACAATGAAAATCCTGCTCCCAGGTGTCCAACGCACTCTTAAATGTTGGGAATAACATTGTAGTGCACCCTTGAATGGAGGATCTTGCATTGCAACACAGTTAGTCCCCTTAGAGGCTACGTTGGTGAGTCAATAAGTGATATAACATATACTTCAAACCTTGGAAATCTCACAATAGAGGCCATGAATGAATTTTTCTTCTCTTAGGGCATATAGCAACTAAAATATGAGGGGATGATAGACCTTATTTCATTAGTCCTGGGGATGATGTCTATTTTCACCAGGTTATGGGGGATGATGCCCAAATTGACCTATAATAGCTTCCCCCTAAAGAATGAAGTTAAAATAATAATAATAGTATTTGGATGAGATGCTTTACGATGTGATGAGCTGGAACTAAAGTGGGCGGTGACCTAAATCAATCCTATAATACATTACATCATGATATTTTCATCCTGATCATGAATTTTTAAGGGAGGCATTCCCATGCTCAGCACATAAACTATCTAATAACAAGTACATAGTTCAGAAAGTCATCTACATTGGAATATTTCCCAATACCAAAATGCCTATAGATATAGGACCATGTTCGGATGACGATCTATATGTAAAGTCATCATACAGATGATGTGTACAACAATCCTGAAATTGCAAATCGAATGGATGAAACTAGATCTAAGGTCTTCTTATCTCATTCACTCTATCATTCAGGTACAATTTTAACCATGCGAATATATGATTTGTAGTCGAACATGGTAAAAAATTGTTTGATTACCAGACAATGATGTGAGTTGTTAACAAACGCGAGAGAACCACCATTGATGTCAATGAAGGTACTACGGTATAGTCTGGAAGGCGTAAATAAATGATTTTATGTCAAACGCCAAAAAAAAAAATTCGGTCAAAGGTCCGGAAGAATGAAACTTGCCAATGTTGAGGCAAATTTCAAGGCACTTGAAGATGATGTTTCTAAGTAAACTTCCTGGATAATGAGCTGATGTCAATGGAAAGTCACTTTATCGCGAAAAGAAAGTTACTGATTTTAGAGACAAAATGTGACTTGATATAACAATGTTTAGGGATGACTATCATGAAAATGAAGTTTTATGAGTATTGAGGAAGAATGAGTATTCACGGGATGACTTTTATTTAACTTATCGGCGGCACTGAGATGAGTTAGTGTTGGCAAAGATTTGTTGGTGAAGAAATAGGTCTCGCAGGCAAGACCCAGGTTCAGGGGTTAGGGCCAACAAGGGAATCCGCTGTAGTCTAGAACCACGCTGGCATTGTCACCCTACTTCGGAGAGCAGAGAGTCTCACCCGAGGCATGCCGCAACCACATGCAGAAGGGGAATAGACTGATAGCAGGGAAAGGATCCGCAACTCATGATTAACATTGAATTGATTGCATAAACAACATTATATACGCAAGAACAGTAAGAGAGTGTACAGGTATCAAGCAAATAAAATTTTAAATCATCACAATGATCATGCATGCATGTGAATCACATAATAAGACAGCAACCTGCAAGTATATTGATATCTTTGGCCAAACCCATAGTTACATTGCTTTCACAAGAAGAGCTTACAAGTCTGATACAGATGCCTTATAGAACAGAAAGGTAGATAGGAGAAACCTAGGAACTACAAAGATATCATGCTTGGTCTGTGTTCTTACTGCAGCATCCGCTCATTCTCCTTCAATCGCTCTACATTCCTCTCTCCTCTCGCATCCTCTTTTTTCTTCTTTCGGCCAGGTGACTACTATTTATTCACCTGCCCTCGCAACTTTTAGTTCCTCTTGTGTTCTTCTTCGGCGGCTTCTGGCTTCTCTATTGTTATCTATGAGTTATGCTTTCTATCTTCCGCTATATATTCTCTCCGTCTATGCTTATGCTTTTTCTTTCTTCAGCTATCTCTTTATTCTTCGCCACCTTGATAGCTCCGCGACTTACTGTAGTTGCGACTGCCATGTCTCATCATTCCGCAACCCAAAATATATCCTTTATTCAAAATTCAAAATATTCAAAACAAGTTTTCAAAACAAGGGCCCCAACAGGCCCCGACCACAGTTTCTTGACTCGTCCCGAGTCAATCGCAAATCACAGTCTCTATCTCCATCACCTCACTGGACCCCGTGGCCTATTCTTGCTGTGCTCCTTCCATATGTTGTCCAAACAAGGGCCCCAACTCTGGGACTCTGCAGAACGCTGTAGCTTTAAGCTCAATGAAGGTCGACACAACTTGCTGCCACCCCTGCAACAGTGAATCTGTTTCTTTGGCAATCTTGGTGACAGTGGCCTCCTCTACGTGCGCCAGTACAGCCCCGAACACCATGCTAATCTAGGTTTCGGCCTCAGTGGCTAGCTATTGCATTGTCCTGGCGCTGAGTTGGAGGGGCAGGCGGAGCTCACGAATTACCCGTTTGGCCATTGCTAAGCTGGCCTCTGTTTGCTAGATCTGCACTTCGAGATCATTTGCCTGGGCATATAACTGGTCCAACCATGCGGGGTCCGTGGCCTCTTGGATTTCCCTCAAAATCTACTGTAGTTGCACTGAAATTGGCTGTGTTTTGACTGTAAGGGCCATTGAGCACTCCTGAAGACCCTTCAGGACGTCGTAAGCCTTGCGCGCCGTAGAGTTAAGAGTTTCATACATTTGAGTGGCCTAGCCCTGCTTTGCTGCAACCTGTGCTGAATAGACAACCTCTGGATCGAGCAGCGCTAGCCCTGCAGCTAATGCTGCTTGAAGCGCCTCATTTTCCATATGGAGGCCGTTGAATGCAATCCAAAGGTGGAAGACCTGTGCTATGACACTTGTCTCTGGTATATCTGCAGGCAGCTGAGTATAGTGAGCCTCGACAGTTGGCCATAGCTCTGAAAACACCTGGGTGACGTTGTTTATCTGACCTTTCAGCTGGTCCTGTGTCGTTATGAGTTGTTCGTGTTGTTCAGTAAGCGCTGCA
Organism: Pinus albicaulis; assembly: GCA_034641835.2. Classification (NCBI taxonomy): domain Eukaryota; kingdom Viridiplantae; phylum Streptophyta; class Pinopsida; order Pinales; family Pinaceae; genus Pinus; species Pinus albicaulis. The sequence continues at coordinate 29,704 of JAXQQM020058004.1, forward strand.
ATCTGTTGCTGTTGCTCGTCGCACCTTTTCTGTAGTTCAAAATGAAGCCTTTCGGCTTGCTAGGCTGCCCTATAGATAAATAAATATAGTTGAGCTATACCCCATGTTTCTAAATTGGCGGTCCCCAAAGTGCCCTGGTCTGGCCTCCGTTCCTACAAGGGTTTCCCACTGGCAACTGATCGATTAGAATGCTCTGGAGGCGATGGCGGCGGGGTCTGTTGGTGCGCTGATTTGGCCATATTCAAGTCTGGTCGCTCCTGCTGATCTGTATTGCCAACCTGTGGAGGTATAGTGGGCTCAGGCTGAGCCCCAGCTAAGCCGGTAATAATTTGTGCCATTTGGGTAATTATATCAGACAGAGAAACTTGGGGTTCTCCAGCGAGGTCAACCGGTGGTACTACTGCTGCAGTACTGGAGTCAACTTCAGCCCCGTGGTCCCCACCAAGGAGTTCCCGGATGATTGGGTTGGACATGGTAGCAGATGAATTGGATGGAGCGGATGAAGTGGTAGGTGGAGGTGGGACGGTGGGTGGAGGTGGAAGGAAAATATTGATAAACTCTGAGGGGTCAATGAGAGGTTCTTCCTGTATCAGCACCCCTATACTCGGTGGCAGTGGTGGATCATCCCCAGTGAGGTCCACCACCAGATTTGCTTCGGTGGTGTGGGCCCGCTTGGATTGAGGAGCTTCTAATTGATCTGTAGTCTTGCTCTTCTCTCCCATCGGGGTTATGATTGGGCTTGCCGAAGTAAATAGAATAGTAGGGATGGGGGAGGTGAGAGGAGTTGTATGGGGGTGCGAGGTATAATGAGAAAGCTGGAACTTGGAAAGTAAAGGGAAAGGAGCAGCACCACTTGAAATGATCTGGGCCGCCGCATTAAAATTGCATACCTGAGTGTTCAAGTGGCAGACGATGGGGACAAGCGGCTTAGGGAGTTCCTCTGGTGTCACCTCCACATCCATTTCGGCAGGTTGTTGCTGCGGTAACATCCGATCAAATTTGTACCTGGGTACCCCGTCGTGGATTTCCATCGCAACCCCTGGCCACGAACAGACCTCGGTGTGGAAGGCGGTATATTCAAGCTGGAATTTCAGCAGCTTCATGTGGAAGGTGTCCTCTGGCACGCAACTAGGTCAGAGGTAAGTATGCCTATGACTGACCCCGAACCACACTTGCTCGTTGTACTCATCTAACAGGTTTCTGGGCACCCTTTGCTGGCTGGCTACGACATCTGTCATTAAACCATACCAGGTCTGAAATGCCTTGACATTCACTTGTTTGGTGCTCAGATCAACCAACACCTTCCACAAAACAAAATTCATCGCGAGAGGCTGGCCCTCTGGAATTTCCACTGGTAACCTAACAAGGGGAGAGTGCCATTTCCACATGGCAAAGGAAACAATCAAATATCCGTAAATGAAGCTTGTAGCACGCTTGTAGTTTTCTTCGCACGCCTCAAACAGTTCTTTCAATAGGAAGGAGCACCAGTTCAGCTTGGCGCCCTGAACGCAGTGCTCTACAATGGAGATAGTGTCCAGTGTGCATTCGCCCTTTGTGTAGTGCCTCATTGTTTTGCTGGCAATGAAGTAGTAGGCGAATTTAATCTCGGGATTATTGATAAGCTCCATCTTGGCTCCCTTTCCTCCTCGTCGGGTGCCATATTTGACATACAATTCTGCGTCTCCCAACTTCCACACTTGCTTGGAGGTGGTCTGACATGCAGTCAAGACATCCACACCATTCTGTGAAAGCCCTGTAAGACAATGGATATCCTCAGCATGAATGGAAATTTCCTTATTCAGCCACAAGGACCCATTCTAGACGCGGCTGAGTAGGAACCTAGTGCACTGCATAGCTGGTCCTATGGTCCTAAAGACCAGAATATTTCTTAAGTTCAAAAGAGAAGATTTCTGAAGGCCCCGGAACTTTGGTAAAATTCTATTTGCTGAGTGCCCGGCTGTTGTGTAGTAATGTTCCATATACACCTTCCATTTGAGTGTCGGGAATTTGGAAGAGTCTGAAAGGTTGGCATCTATCAGGGCCGCATGGTCGTATTTCCATACAAGGGACTCGGTCTTATGAATTCTTCTGTCAAGCTCGGGTTCTAGGACGGCTGGGAGGGCCTTCGACATTGTTGCTCGGCGCTGATAAACTTGCAGAATTCGTCTCGGCATCCTCTCCTGGTGCTGTGCATCTGGATACTTCTGCTACTCTGGTTCTGCTTCAATTGCTAATTCTAACTGCTCCGGCATTCTCGTGCTTTTGGTTTTCATGCAACTTATGTAATTACCTGGCAAGGGTGGAGTTGATGAGACCCCATAACGAGTTAATTCATGCTGGCATTCTTCTCTGCGATAATCGTGCGATCAATCGTGTGCCAATGTGTATTCTGACAGTTGCTGACGGTGGCATGGGGAAATGGGTGAACGTGACGGCTGAGGTTACTGCGGATTATGGAAAAATGATTATTGCGAGGTTACTTCCAATTATGGTAATTTATGGTGCAAATCTAGACGATCCTACGGACTGACACAAGTACTGACTGAAATGACCTTGATTGACCTTCAAACATTTATTAATCCTACGGGTATGACACGCTGGACACGCCCCTCCCCGACCACAGTCGGTTGGGGTGCGGTCCCGCAACAGAGCGGTTATTGACAAGCTAGGCATGAACAAAAACACTACCTATGCTCATCCCGGTTGCGGGAGAGTTATTAAACTACGCTACTCTACAGGTGCTCTCGGTTGCGAGAGTTATTGATGAAGAGTGAAATAAACTTACTCCTGGTAGGGTTTCAGGCGTGCACCATTCACCCACCCCGGTAAAACAGTACTGTCCAGCTGAGCCAACCAAACGGCTTCGGACTCTCTAATCTCGATGACGAAGTAAGGTCCCAACCAGTGCATCTGTAGATTTCCTAGGAACTTCTGGAACTTGCTGTCATATAAGAGGACCTTGCCTCCAACCTGGAATGTTTTGTTCTTGATGTGGCGGTCGTTCCATGCTTTCTGCCTGTCCTTCTGAACCTTCTGGTGAAATTCGGCCAGGAATCGGGCCTCGTCCATTTCTTACAATTCATGGAGGTGCTCCTGGAGTGATGCTTCTTCTGAGAACTTGAGAGACGTGGCAATTAAAGACTTGGTATAGTGAACTCGGCGGGAATCACAGCTTCCCGACCATACACCAACTAGAACGGTGTCTGATTGGTCAAGCGCTTAACCGTAGTCCGGTAGGCCTAGAGTGTAGCTGGTAGCCGCTCATCCCAGTCATCCCGCTGGGCATTGCAGATCTTTGTCAACCCATTTTCAAGGATTTTATTGAACGCTTCAACAGTTTCATTGGCCTGCGAGTAGTACGGGATGCTTTTGTGATGTTGGATCATAAATGTGTCCAACAGCGATTTGACCGTGTCATTAATGAAATGCATACATTGATCGCTGGTTAAACTTCACGGGCAACCAAACCTGCTGATGATGTGTTCAAAGATGAACCGTGCTGCTATATCTGCCGTGAAGTCTCGTACCGCCACTGCCTCAGACCACCAAGTGAGGTAGTCAGTTGCGGTAATGATGTAGTGGGCCTTGGAATGCCTGGCGACTAGGGCTATGGGGCCTACAAAGTCGAAAACCCACTTCTCAAATGACCGCAACACATATACTGGGTGTAGCAGAAGCTCACCCCAGTGAGAGGGCCTCCCCGTTCGCTGACATACATCACACCTATTAACGAATTTCTTGCAATTGGCATGGACCGTTGGCCACCATAGTCCAGCTTGGAGCACCTTCCTCACGGTAGGTTTTCCCCCCACATGCCCTCCCACAACTCCGTTGTGGCATTCCCACATCACGGCTTTGCATTTGTGGTCAAGTACACATCTGTGCAGAACCTTATCAAGGCCCAGTTTGTATAGTTGCCTAGCAATCAGTTGGTATTCGGTGGCGCGGATGACCAAGTGTCGTTTCTGGAGCAGGGTGTAGTGCTGAGGGCACTACCCCGTGGTCAGATAGGTGGCAATGTCGACCAAGAAATCTGGTACTGCTTCGACTCGGAAAAGGTCAGCGTCTGATAGCTGGTCATCGAGAGAACCATCGTTCTCCCATATCTCCAACTTGGATAAGTGATCGGGCCTGACGTTCAACTTCTCGGGCTTGACGATCACCTCAAACGTGAATTCTTGGAAGAGTAGAAGCCAACGATAGATCCGTCCTTCCAAGACAGGCTTATTGACCAGGTACTTCAATGCAGAGTGATCCATAAAGAACTTGAACTTGCCCCCTAGAAGATAGTGGCAGGAATTTCTGGAGCGAGTACACCATTGTCAGGGCCTCCCTCTTGGTAGTGGTGTAATTCTTCTCCGCATTAGACAGTTTGTGGCTGGCGAAGTAGACTGGGTGGGCAACTGTCATCACCCCGGGTTGCGCCAAGACAGCCCCAAGTGCAATAATGGAAGCATCAATATGCACATGGAACTTCTTATCCCAGTCTGGGTGAACAAGAATAGGCTTCGTCGCCAGCTTTTCCTTCAGAGTGTCAAGGGCCATCCGACAGTCCTCCATCCACTGGAATACTTCGAACTTCCGCAGTATCTTTTCTAAAGGGACAGTGATCTTCGCGTAATTTTGGATAAACCGCCTGTAATATCCTGTGTGCCTGAGCAGTGCTCGCAACTGCTTCATCGTTTCGGGGGCTTCCATGTGGATGATCACTGCTACCTTGGCAGGGTCGACGCAGACCCCTTGCTTGCACACCATGTGTCCTAACAGCGTGCCGAAAGGAACTGCAAAAATGCATTTCTTCAAGTTCAAGGAAATCTGAAACTGGCGACACTGATCAAACATGATAGGAAACAGGGTGGTGTTTTTCTTCAGCAAACTGTAGACGGTCCAATCGTCCATGTAGACTTCTAGGAACTTGTGGATAAACTCCCGAAAAGAAACGATGACAATCCGGGAAAACACGGCCAGGGCGTTCTTCAAGCCAAACGACATTACGTGGTATGCGAATGATCCCCACTCAGTGGTGAACGTTGTCTTCGTCTTTTGTTCTTCCGTAATGCGCACCTGATGATAACCCAAAAAGCCATCAATGAAGGAGTAAGCTTCATTTCCCGCAGCATGATCCAATACTTCATCGCTGAAAGGAGTGGGAAATGGATCATGGATGCAAGCATTTTTTAGACTCTGATAGTCGACAAAGACCCGTATCTCCAACTTGTCCTTCTTATTTTGAATGAAGATAGGACTTACCCACTCTGCTTCTTCAACCGGAAAGATGAGACCTGCGGTCAGCATCTTATCAATCTCCATCTTGACCTTTTCTTTGATCCGTGGGTTCAAACGATAGGGTCGATGCCTTACAAGCCTGGCATCCGGTTTCAGCATAATACACATTTCTTCGAGGTCACCCTTGATGTCCTTCAAATCTGTGACTGATGAAGGGAATAAGTCTTCGTATTCTTGGAGGAGGCTGAAAATTTCCTTTGTCGTCTCCTCGTCCCAGTAGTCCCCAACTGTAGCCAATTTGGGCTTTTCCTCCGTACCGATGTTCAACTTCTTTGTCCTCAGCAGATGTAAATAGATGCCCTCGGTGGTTGGTTCTTTGTTAATATTCTGCTCACCTTCCTTCTCTTCGAAATATAGGTGCCTTAGGTCCTCCAGACTGTCATCGTCTAGATCTTCGTCAATCCTTTTGCAAGCCAACTCACTCCTGGCCTCAGGACATGATGCAAACATGCTCCCATCGATCTCAAGGTCTCAGAGAAACAATACCCCCTTGATAGCTTGTAATGCTTAGGACACCAGCTCTGTCTCTCCTTCAAAGGAAAATCACCGCACAAATTTTCTCACGACTTCTGGCCAGGAGCTGGTCCCTCTTTTCCGTTCTTCTTCTAAGTACCAAGCCTGGTGGATGGTATCTAAGGAGTGGATGAACCGATGTACCCACAGCTCTTACGGGTATCCTAGACTTTGCTACTGCTCCTCACAGGTCCTTAGGTGGTCCCGCGGATCGGAATTCCCTTGGTACCTGTGCCTACCTCAAGGGCCTTCGTCTTCTTTAAACCGCACCCTCAAAGCCTCCGCCACACAACTCCACCGCGACAGGGTGTTGTAGTGGTTCTTCCACCACCTGGATGATGTGGACTATAGTGCGACGTCCAAAAGTGGTATCCTGCTGCCTTCTGGCACCATGTCCTCGACCTTTGCAATAAAGGTATTGACAGCCTACATGTTTGACATGGTGGGGTATTCTTTGAACTCAGCACCAATCCAACAGACTCGGGAAATGGCAGCACATCTCCGTGTGCTAGTCTCGTACCCCCCCTGCTACCAGTCTTCCCAGACGAGCTCTGATCCTAGCTCTGAGCTCTGGACGCTGTGCCAGCTGACGGAGCCGGTTGCGGTCAGGTTAATATGGTCCTCCCATTTCCCTGTAGTCATCTCATAAAGGTGGTCCATCATCTGAGTATCCTCTCGGTTGTCCACAGTTTCGGTATATCGCAGGCCTTGATATAGGTCAAGGGGCTGAGTGACCTGGACTTCTCCATCTTCAAAGATCATCAGCTCCTTTTTGAGGTCGATGATGGCGTAATTCTCAAAAGCCCAATCGATGCCTAGTAGGGTGGGGTAAGGATCCTTGTCTCCCATAATATCAATAACCTCAAAATCCATGTAAGTCTTCACCCTTGCAATGTCGACCTCGATGCCTTCGAGTCGGCCGATCAGCACAATGCAGTACTGGTTCGCCATTCTGAGTTGGATTGGCGAGTAGGTCAGCTATGGCCATCCAAGAGCCTCCCACGTCTTCCGCGGAAGGATTTTGACGTCAGACCCTAAATCAAGCATGGTATCGCTGATTTAAAATCCTGCAACCTGCGTGTTAAGCTGGAACTCTTTTCCCGTTCATCGCTTGTTCTGCTTGACTCGCTGCACATACTGGGGTGTTGTGTCCATAGGTTCCCTTGGCCCCATATTCCCCTGCAGTGCATCCTCCAGGGTACGCTTGAGCTAGTCCCGCATCGAAGCATTATCAACAATCTTGAGGAACAGCTGAAGCCATTCCTCAAATCAAGGTCCCCGTAGCGTTCTGTTCTCTAGAGCCAGTCATCGGGGGTACCTCGAGGCCTCTGGCTCCCCCCAGATAAGCAAAAGCCTCCACCGCCTCTTGGAAGTACCTCTTCTATGCGTCCGGCTGGATCAATTGTTTCGGGGAGGTGGGCCTCATAGCCTGGATCGGTTCCTTTCCATGAGCATCCTCTCCCGTCTTCTTGCTGCCGCACGTCACGATGGCTACATTCTGCATGGCTAAAGTTGCGGTCCCTCGAGGTTCAGATTTTATCAAATTCGCGCCCCTCTACCATGCCTATTCCTCCCACTTCTTGATGAGTTCTGGACAATCCTCTATTGCATGGACATTCACGCGGTATTGGAAACACAAAGGATGTTGGGGAAGGGGACATTCCCGAGCCATGCGACCCTCCTGGTCACAGTTGTATCATTTCACCGGACCTCGTCCCCCTGTGCGGCCTCTGCGCATACTGCCTCCTCTTCCCTTGGAAGCCTCATTCACCCTATAGGAGGGTCAGTCCAACCGGTCCGCGAGTGCGTCGAGAGCCCTGCACTGCTTAGTGTTGTGAGTCGTGGAAGCACAAAACTCACAGTATACATTTTTTGGGACGTTGGAGTACTTCTGTAGTATCGGGCACATCCGAGGAGGATGCCCCATCGTCCGGAAAATCTCGCAATACTCCATGGCGGTTGGGTTTGGTTGAGATGGGAACCCCACATAAGACTATTGCGGCTGGTATACCCCCTGCGGATTCATCACCGTTCCACCCCCAGCAGGTGGACCCCCTTGGATTGCCACGACAGAGGGTCCCACACCCATGCCTCGCAGCCGAGGACACTCGGTTACGACGTGGCCTTCAACCAGGCAGTGAGTGCACCAAACATTCGGCCTGGCTAGTCTTATAGGCCGCATCTCCTTGAGATTTTTAGTCAGAATAGTGATCTGATGCTGAAATCCTACCAAGGAAGGATCCTGCGGGGCTGGCCCTCCCCAATATTCCTAAGGATAGCCCGCCATGGCCTCTATCTTCATGGCCTATTCCAAAGCGTCCTGCAAGTTGTCAATCTTCTTCTGGGTGAGGGGGGTTCGCATCAAGGGAAGCAGAGCCTTGATGAACCAGTCCCTCTGATGGTTTGGGTCGATATGGTAGCTAAGTTTCCCGATCGCGTCCTTGAATCGACGCATCAGCTCCCATGTAGTCTCTCCTTCTTTCTGCTTGATCTCCCAGAGCTTGGACAGACCCTGCTGGTCCGTCTGGGGAAGTTTAAATTCTCGAAAAAAATCCCGCTTAACGTTCGTGATTACTGGAATAGGGTGAGCCTCGGACCACTTGATAAACCATCGCAGAGCCCTCTCTCTGAGCGTGGTTTGAAACTCTATTAGCTTCCCTGCGTCTGGCGTCTTCCGAGCCCTCCATATGGCTTCGCAAAGATACCAGTGTTGCTCTACATCATCGTTGCCTCAGCCAGAGAATTCTGGATACAAGGTGAATGACCCGACCATGTTTGCTTGCAAAGGGGTGACTAGAATAAACCCTCTGGGACCTAGTTGTGTGACTATCCCACTAGGAACTGCAATACTACTAGTAACACTACTACTAATATGCGACACTGAACTGATGTGCAATCGACTTAATGCTTGTAACTTAACAAAAATAATACTCAAAGGTTTATAAAGTACCAGGGGAAGGTAGGGATCCTTGCTGTGCAAATTCTGGGAAGTAGGGCTGCCTGAAGAGATGAATGCCGACCACTCTTGAAATAACTGCTGCATCACAACGTACCATTCACCATCGAAACCTTCTTCGGGCTGCACACATGTATCGTCTTCGTCAGTCGTCGTCTCCCCTTCTCTCTTAGCCGAGCTCCCATGCACCCGCCACACTCCCACAGCAATCCCTTCCCTTTCTAGGGTATCCGCTTGAGTGTCCACAATTTCTATCCTCTAAGGCGCCTCCTCTTGATTCTTCCTATTGTCTTCCCATCGCTTCAACTCCTGCATCACCCTTTCTCGCCACCTGTCGGCGATCTACGCCCTCTGATGTGCTCGTCGCTCCCTCAACTTCCTTGCAGCTTCAGCATCCATTCCCCACTCCCTGATTCACACTTCACGTAGCATCGGTCCCTTCATCCCTTCCCCCAGCACCATAGGTTTACACTTCCATGCTCGCCTTTCGGAATTCCATCAGCCCTTCGTCCACCATCAGGGCCTTAGTCCACAGCGGAATCTCCTTAAGCAGTTTCCCTCTTAGCTCGAAGCGGAAGATAGCTTTAGCCTTTGAGAAGGATTGGTAGCACTCTGTAGAAAAATCCACAATATATCCGTCCAAAGTCATCTCTACCCAAAAATCCATCGCGCGGGTCAACTCAGTGTTCAACCGATGCAGAGCCACCATATCCCTGTGCACCCACTTGTGGTTTATCTTCGGCGAGCTATCCCTAGGCACCTTCTTCTGTAACCTCCGCAACCAATTATAGAGGTCGCTATGGAATATTCCCCAGAGGATCTCGTAGGTATCGCTGGTGGAATCTGAGAAAAGGACGAGATCCTTAAGCACCCTTTCCTTTTGATTCGTCAACTCCGCTTGCTGAGCAACGAACTGGTCTAGATGGTTATCCAACCATCTCCATATTTTGCCTTCGAATATCCTCAATACCATGATCTATTTCCCCTCATAGCATGCGGATCCTGGCAACGAAACCATTTTTTGGCGAAGAAACAGGTCTCGCAGGCAAGACCCAAGTTCAAGGGTTAGGGCCAACAAGGGAATCTGCTGTAGTCTAGAACCACGTTGGCATTGTCACCCTACTTCGGAGAGTAGAGAGTCTCACCCGAGGTGTGCCGCAACCACATGTAGAAGGGGAATAGATTGATAGCAGGGAAAGGATCCACAACTCATGATTAACATTGAATTGATTGCATAAACAACATTATATATGCAAGAACAGTCAGAGAGTGTACATGTATCAAGCAAATAAAATTTTAAATCATCACAATCATCATGCATGCATGTGAATCATATAATAAGACAACGACCTGCAAGTATATTGATATCTTCGTCCAAACCCATAGTTACATATCTTTCACAAGAATAGCTTACAAGTCTGATACAGATGCCTTATAGAACAGAAAGGTAGATAGGAGAAACCTAGGAACTACAGAGATATCATGCTTGGTCTGTGTTCCTACTGCATCATCCGCTCATTCTCCTTCACTCGCTCTGCATTCCTCTCTCCTGTCGCATCCTCTTTTTTCTTCTTTCAGCTGGGTGACTACTATTTATTCACCTGCCCTCGCAACTGTTAGTTCCTCTTGTGTTCTTCTTCAGCGGCTTCCGACTTCTCTCTTGTTATCTATGAGCTCTGCTTTCTGTCTTCCGCTGTATCTTCTCTCCGTCTACGCTTATGATTTTTCTTTCTTCATCTATCTCTTGCTTCTTCACCACCTTGATAGCTCCGTGACTTACTATAGTTGCAACTTGGTTGCGACTGCCATGTGTCATCATTCTGCAACCCAAAATCTGTCCTTTATTCAAAATTCATAATTTCAAAACAAGGGCCCCAACAGTTAGCAACATTGAACCAAAACTGAAGTGAAGGTATGATGAACCATAGGTATGAATGAACCATCAAGCAGATTACCCAACCAAAAATTCTTGATGATGGAGTGAAAGTGTCATGTTCAAGAGTGATCTGCTACCATAAAAGTGTTATGTTCTTTTCCCAAATTTTCCCCAATCATTTGACGACCAGTACCTCTTTATTTTTTAACAAGATTGAGGAGAGTAGCATATTATTGATCTATAATTCAACCCTTCAGACGAATGCATTGCTATTTAATAATTTAACGAGTCTAGCAATAAATGAAACTTGATTCTTTCCATGATCGATAACCCTGTCGCTATTTTATGTTTGAACGAGCCTAACGATAGTGACAGCCTAGTCCCTTTTCATATTTAGAGAGTTTGAAAAAGAGGACAAAATAAAACTCCACGAGTCCTTTTTCATAAATTTGTCGTTCATATCCGAAAAAGTTGTAAAATAATATCTGAGAGACCCTCCTAGTCATGTTTGACTAAGGTTTTCATTTTCGTAAATAATCTATCTCAGTCCAGAAAAGGGTTAAACTTATACTGAGTAGATGCCATTTCATTTACTTTTACGAGCTCGAAAATACAACTGCTCGGAAATATTTTCACATTATCGGAGTCTTAAAAGAGTTAAAAGAAGATTCCAGGAGTTCCTTTTTCGACATTATCGAAGCTCGAAAAAAAAATAAAAGTGTGTTTCAAGTCCTTTTCTATTTTTATCAAAGCTCGAAAAATAAGGTTAAAAGTATTCTTTGTGGTCAAATCGTTCTTGAATAAGTGTGCACGACTAATCTTCTATATCAGTTGTAAAAATTGTTCATAACAACAACAAGTGGATTAAAAATACCTGTTTCATAGCAAAATTGAATAAAAAACCATAGTCACAGCATTAAATATGATTTAAAATAATCAAATGACTAATTAAAAGAGTTTTTACCATTTGAATTTTGGAGCTCTAAACCAGTTTTTTCCCCCAAACTTCAACAGATGATTGTGATAGATTCTATGGATGATTTTCCTCATCATTCGGTCCAGGTAAGAGCTATTAAACTTCTCATTTCTTCAGTAACATTTATGCTTCATTTCATTGGATTTTTTTAGGGTTTTGAGTCCCTTCGGGTAAATTTATTTTTCTCATAGGGAAATGCACCCTTGAATGTCGAAAGGTGGGTTGCAGTACATTAGTATTGAAGGCCAGGTGCACTTGCAATGCACTGTCCCTTGACCTGGAGTGCATTGGGCGCAATTCCCATTTTTGTTTCTTGCAGTGTGCCCAAATTTTTCTTGGTTTTTTGCATGAAATGGATCCTTATGAGTCTTATGATTGTGTTTCAGTTTTTCATCAGGTCAAAATGATGATTACATGGAGGGAAAGGGAACATGATGAATAGAAAAATGATTGCCCTAAATGATCCGGGCACTGTAAGAGACTTGAGGGATTGCAGGTTACTAAAGTACTTCAGATTGTTGGATATGAGGAAACAGATGGAACTATTGGAGTTCCTTGTTTGTTCATGGGATCCAGCGATAGAGGCATTTCACATTGGGGATAAATTGGTCACAATATTAGTGGAGGATATTTATTTTCTGACGGGATTATCGAGGAGAGGTTTGCCCATTTCTCTTTCAGGGTCTTCTCTCAAAGGAGAGACAGTGAGAGATTATATATTGAAATATTGCAATCCAGGGTTGAACCTAGTAAGGATGCGAAAATAAACATCCGTGATGTTCATGACTTGCCATTGAGGACCATCCTATTCACTATCGTAAAGATTTCTAGTACCGCTACACTACATGTGGCAAACAGATCTTACATGCAGTATGCACTAAAGTGTTTGGAACCGATGGTTTTCAACTAGGCTGAAGTTGTCCTCTCTCAGATGAAAGAAAATCTGACCAAGGAAAAGGGAGGAAGGAAGAAATATTTCAAATATGGTTCAATTCTGATTTCTTTTTCCTTAGAGTGGATTCCATTGATGCAACCCCAACATGTGACAGTGGGTATATCTGGCCCTAGAGATCCAAGGAAGTTGAGATGGGTAGAACTGATGGCTAGACATGTTAGTCAATCGACCATCGTGTTATTGAATTCATTCTTCGCCTGGTTTAGGTGACATATGGTCACCATTGATGATTATGCATATGCAAGTGTCAACTTCCGAGGAGATATAGATTTGGCTTTGCTAGACGACGCTCAATGGGGTGCAATTGGTAAGAATTTTTTGACCACGTTTTTTTATTTTTATAAGGTTTATACATGTTTTTGTATTTTTATGTTTTCTTAAGACTAAACTAAATTTTTGATATAATGCAGATGTAGGTCGAGTTTGACTAGTGGGTCAGTCACAACAGGGAGCAAGCGAGCTAGTAGAGAGGGCTGTCAGGAGAGAAGTCCTTCGGGATTTGGATATGACCAAAAATGTTGCTAAGCTATAGAAGCACATAGAGGGATTGACTCTAGGGATTTCAGATTTTCGGATTGAAGAGTTACCCATGAGACTGCAGATCTATACTATTGGTGTACCTAACTATTGGATGCAGTTACTCGTAGGATAGGTAGATCAGTCACTTGTTACCATGAGCATCACTAGTTTACTTTTGAATTTTTTCAAACATTTTGAGGTGAGATGACCAATGTGTCTTGGGAAATTTTTTTGTAAAAACCTATAACTATATATCTATTTGTTTTCAGTGTTTTCCTATGTTTATTGCACAATCTATTCAATTATCTGATGTGAATTAAAAATATGTCTTTACATGTGTTGAAAATTTCTGTCTATAACATAATTCTCTAAGGAATCAGTTAATGTGTTAAATTTTCTGGAAATGTGTTGATATTTAATGAAATCAAAATGTCTTTCCAAAAGTCAAAATCTTAGGAACATATGATGCAGTGTTGGATTTATGACAGTATAAACACTAGTAAGTTGCAGTACCACAAGTTGTGAGTTTAACGTAATGATGATGTGATTAATACCAAATGAAATGGCATGAGAGATAAGTTTGATCAACACACTATACTCAGCGATATTGTTTGTAGATCGGCTGATACAAATCCCTTAAAAATTTACTAATGCGTTGTTCGAAGCAAAAATGGCCCACGTTGGAAAGGATAGATTTTTCATACTACAACTAGCACCATAAGCATACCCAATGAATGGTTCCAAATATTCAGATATCTGCGATGAAATGTAAATCTGATTACTAACTTGAAGAAAAATCTAGAAAAACATACTAAGACATTAAATGAAAATCAACAACATATATATAATGTAATACAACAGTTTACTACGCTAATGTTTATGCATAGTAACGTTTTAGATACAACCCATTTTGGGGCTATGCCAATGGAATTCCATCATAATCTACCAACTTGTAGGCACCTTTAGTAACAAATATTTTGAAAATATAGGGGCCATGCCAAAACGTCTCAAATTTCCCTATACCTATTACATTAGCTTCCAGATCATAAAGAAGGACTAGGTCACCCTCTGAGAAGATGCGAGGTTGTAAATTCTTGTCGTATTGTGCCCTTATATGTCTCTTATGCGCTTCCTTGGCCAATGCGGCTTGACGACACATTTTATCAAGATGGATGAGGTTAAAAAGACACACTTTTTCAAAAAAGGTGTCAAGTAACAAGTCAATTATGAATTTTAATGATGGTATTTCACATTGGATAGGAAAGATAACTTCCAGATCATACACCAATTGAAAGGGCGTAAATCCAGTTGCATTTATCACTGAGGTTCGGTATGCCCAAAAAGCTAAGTACAAGATCAAATGCCAGTTTCGTTTATGAACTCCTATCATTCGTTGAAGCATTCATTTAAGAATATTGTTAATAGCCTAAACTTGTCCATTTGATTGTGGATAATAAGGGGTAGAGCTATCATGTGATAGTCCTAATTTGGCATGCAATTCATTCATCATATGATTGTGAAAATATGAACCATGATCTCTGACTATAGCCTATGGAACGCCAAACCTTGAGATGACATGATTAAAGAAAAACAATGAAGCTCTTTCTTGTGTTATTAAATGTAGGAATTGATTTTTTCCACTTGGTAAAGTAGTCTACTGCAACAATAATATAACCATGCCCCCTAGAAAAATGAGGGTTACAGTTCTTGAATTTAATGCCCCATTTTGCAAGTGTTCCCACAGAGATAACAGGATGCATTGGTGCTGGAAGTTTGTGGATTTTATGATCAAATATCTAGATTCTGAACGTGAGAATGCAGTCGCGAAATATGGTAGGCAAAGCATGGAGTATCTTCTGCATGGTAGTGTATCTAGACCAATTTCCACCACAAGCCCCATCATGACAATCATTTAAAACCTTTTTGGCCTCCTCATGAGTGAGGCACCTCCTTAAAATAATTTCGACACCACGAAAATAAAGTGTTTCACCGATGATAAAATAATACTTGGCTCGGTATCAATTATGTCGCTACTGAGAGCGAGAGGTATCAAGCCGAAAATTTTGGGTTTGGAGATAAATGATAAAATCCCCATACAAAGGATCAGATGATCCGATCAGAAATAGAGACTCATCAGGAATTGATGGTCCCAATGTAGTAGAAATACTATTAGAGGGAAGGTCACAGAGAAGCTCAACAAAAAATAAATACTTCTTTGACTTGGATTTGATGAATTCCAAATCAAACTCCTATAAAATGACAATACATTTTGAATACTCCCCCCCCAGCAATTGACGTGACAGAATGTAAGTCATGGGGTTGCAATCTGAAATGACAATGGCCTTTCGGAATAGGATATAATGGTGAAATATTTGGATAGCTTGAACGACTGCCAAGGCAAGATTTCCAATGTATGAATACTTCACTTCCATATTATTGAGATTGTGACTCAAATAATATATCAGATGTTCTATCCCATCTTCTACATGGACCAATACCATAGCAATAGTTGTTTCAGCCGTGAAGATATATAATAAATAATCACTTTGATTAAATCCTTTATCCATTTCGGTATAGTTGGGTATGAACCTCCTTAGGAATTTTTCCTTTCCTTGAATTTTCTGTAACCGAAGAAAATTTGAGGGCGCAAGAAAATCAAGAATAGCCTGGACCTTCAGCAGGTTGGTTTGAATTCCATATTTTAAGATGACGAATACAAGAAAATTACCAGACCCAAGTTCACAAAACACACATTTGTATGGATTGAGGCATATTTTGTAGTGTCGGCAGCATAAAAATATGGCTCTCAAGTGCATCGGCTAATCAGTCTGGTTCCGTAAATGTGCGGGTAAATCATCTAGGTAGCATTGAACATTGTGCTTGATGTCATTGAAAGAATAATCCATTCCTCTCTGAAATGTTTCCCCAACGTTATTTAAACCAAAAGGGAGTTTTCGGTAAGCAAATGTGCCCCAAGGACAGATGAATGTTGCCTTATATTGATCCTCTGGGTGGATATTGATTTGATTGTAACCGAAAAATCCATCCATGAACGAAAATATTTCACATCCAGCACAATCGTCAATAATCTGGTCGATAAAGGGAGTAGGATAGTTGTCTTTTGGACAAGCAAGATTGACATTCCGATAATCGGTGCACACTCTGATTATCCCTTGTTTATTCATGATGGGAACAATATTGGAAACCCAATCAGTTAGAAGAACAGGGTAAATGAAACCAGCACGCGAAATTTTTTCAACTTCTGCTTTAATGGAAACAACCTTCTTTGGATGAACAGGATGAAGGCATTAAAGTCCCGGTTTGACATCAGGGTACATTTTAATGGTGTGTTCAATGATACTAGTGTCTATACTTGGCATTTTCTCATAAGACTAGGAAAATATATCTCATAATTCACGAAAGAGAGAGCGATAAGTTTCAAGTTCTAATGGAGAACAAGACACGTCGACATGAATGTTTTCTACCATGCCAGGTTTTGTCGAAATATCGATAGAAATAGTTTATTCAATATTTGATAAATTTCTCTTAGATTCGATTGCATTAATGGGAAAATAATTCGAAAAGAAGTTTTTTTATCGATGGGTGATATAGTTCAATAATGTTATCTTCTTCGTAATCCTAAAGATGGGAATGATGATGATGATCTTCCCATGGTTCTCCTTCTAGAATCATGGATTCCACTATGTTCTCATCTGTCAAGAAATTGGATAAAAAAGGATCATATGGAGTACCAAAACCTAATGAACGACCGACCCAAATGATTGGCGACGATGATTTCTGATTCACCGCCCAAGCCATGTAGACTGATTTCTATGTCAGCTCAATTGGGCTGGGCGGAAAAAATTCATCCAACGTAAGAACTTCAGAATGACACGTAATCTTCCTTAAGCCATATGAAGTGGAAGATATCATGTAGTAGGTCTATATGCTTGCAATTTCTAACAATGTCGTAGGCGTCGGTATTGCAAAGGTTCCGATTAGGGAAGAATCCTTTAAGAGCCCTACACCAATGTTCTGAAGTGTTAGTTTGGGAGCATGCATGAATGGAGTGCTTCCAGTTACCTGGTAAGTGGAGGCGAAGAAGAAGAGTTGATTGATGACTGTGATGACACCTTTATGAGGAAAGGCGATCATTCTAAATATGTAGAAACGATCACAGTCATAGCATATGCCCATGGCCTTCTAAGTAATATGTTATAATTGAGGGCTCCGTCAACAACCTCAACTTCTACAATTACATTTTTTCCACCTAGTTCAACATGTAGGTTATTAATAATACCGCAAGGCTTATAAGTACAACCATCAAAATCTTTCAACGTTGTTGGCAATTGAGACAAGTGTGACGAGCCAAGTGATTTCCAACAATTTAGAGACATAATGCAAGTATGTGATCCCTCATCAATAATAGTAATGAATGAGGTGATTGAGAACACTTACTTGTTTAGAGAATGCCAATTCAGTTGGTAATTGCGGAACATAGCGTGTATGATTAAAGACTACGAGATTTGAATTTGTTGGATCGATTCCACCAATTGCGGACAACAAAGCCTTCTTCTGGGAGGGAAAATTTTGAAGAACCTCAAGCATCGACATAGCTGAAGGGGATTGAGCCAAATCTTCAACTACATTATAATTTTTAGCAGCGTGGGATCGAGTATTAAATGTCTTTTTATGAACGAATCCCTTTGGTGGCTTTATTTTCAATTCAGGAATAGCAGTTGGCGGTATCAATTCCGTAGACGGATTTGTGGTCGAGGTGGTAGGTTGATAAATAGACTAACTAATTTAATATTTATTTCATGTTGACACCAAAACGTTAGTTTTTGACTTTGCGACAGATATCATAAGCGCTTGGGAACTAGAAGCTAGATCTGTGGCAACCAAATTTGTGTCTGGATTTAGAAATGGATCTGTCAACATAATGGATGCATGTGAGGCGTTAATCAATTTTGAGACTTTGGCGTGGTGAGGAAAGTCTCTAAAAAAGTGATACTGATTACAGATTATGCAAGGGTAACTATGTTTCTGATTTCCAGACGATTGATCAGATGATCAATCATGAGGGATAGAAGTTTTTTTTTTCTTTGATTTCCCCTATTTCTTAATTTTGGGTTGCTTGTCACTTTTTCCCTTGTTAGATGACACAACATGGATTTTGGAATAAGGTGCAGGATCAGGTGCATTATAGTGATGTGTTCTTGCAGTACTGATCATACTGTCTCAAACATGAGAGTCGTTATATGGATGAGGAACAATAAAATTAGATTGCGACGCATTGGTAATTTTCTTGTCGAGTGTGCCAGACTAAGGATATCTCAAATCTAAGTACTATGTACCTGTAATGACCTACTCTTTAGTGACAATGACACCCTTAGCCACATCCTCAGTTATAGATGGTAACAACGACTTAATGAACCACTCAGCGAGGAGCTAATCAGTAACAAAGGTCTAGACCATTCTACGATGACGATGTCATTCATGAATATGATCAGATATGTGACTAGCATGAGTTTGTTTAAAATTAGTCAAGAGTTCCGTTTCAGTTTCATATCATATGGGTAACTGGAAGTGGGTTAAAAATATAGTAGCTAGGGAAGTGAAATTATCAAAAGAATCTCTTGATAACTCAAAGTACCATTTCGCGGCCGAACCAGTGAGTGTATGTTGGAAAAGATGCAGTTGAACAGAGTCATCATTTAGGGATTTAGATGAGCACCACAAATGATAAGTCATAACATGAGTCGACGAGTCTTCCTGAGGGTTTCCATTGAACTTATGAATATCTGAGGGTAATTTATGAGGTATCACCGGCCACCAAGGAGCATAATTGATTGGATCGTTGGTAAGCCGGTTTAAATACAGTAACTATAAAGTTGCAACAAAGGGAAATTTTCAATTTAAGTCAGGTTGAGCATGGCCAAGGTATGATGAAATTTCTTGGGCAATAGGCCTTTGAGCACCGACATAAGGAATTTGTTTTTAGTAACCCAGATAGGGGTTGTTTTGATAAGAAAACGCCTGAGGATTCTGTTGACCAAAACATAAATATGCTACTTGTTGAAATAAAGGTAGTTGCATTTGTGCTTGCGGATGCCAAGGGGTATGTCCAACAAGATTATAACCTAAAATTGAATAGCTTGGATTTGGTTGTGAATAGGTTAACCCAGTTGTGGCTGCGACATCCCATAGTATGGTAATCCAGCTCATGAATAAATAATTCAGGATACAGGTGGTTGTTGTAAACCAGCCGAAGTAGTTGGAGTCTGAGGGCCCAATACTTGAGGGTATTGGGTTGAAATACCCACCTAAGATGGTTGAAGTACAAAATTTTGAGCCTGTAACAGAGGTAAATATGTATTAACAAGTGGAGTAGATGTGGGTGCAACAGGTTGAACCAGTTGATATGATTGTACAATTGTTTGTAGTTGGATGGGTAGAGTGGGATGCCAGTGACAAATATTCATTCCGACATTAGGATGAACAAAAAACGATGGAGTACTGTCAAAATGGGTGACCATAAGTTGCCACCCAGCATGAGGAGCATAATAAGATGGAAAATATTCTTCTCCAAATGTCAGGATTCCAGTTGAGAAGGTACTAGATGGAATATACCCAGATGGACCAGCTTGATATTTCCCTAATGATGTATATAAAGGATCAAGTCATTCAGTACTCATTAGAGATGTACTAGATAGAATACCAGATGATGACATCGGTGAAGTCCATGGGTTTGAGGATGCACCAGAGAAGGTTCTAGATAAATATAGGTAACCAGGTGGGACAGAAGGACTACCATATAAATGTGACTCTAGTGATGTGGTAAACATCGACTGGGTAGCAAGAGAAGGTGTTGTCGCAACTGGAATAGATGGTCCAACCAAAGATGTTGGCTTAGGCATGGTTATATGACCCAATGTATACCTTATAGGAACTACGAGAATTGGAATAGACACAGGATCAAATAAAGGAGAGTGAGGTGATTGAGGAAAAGTCTCGTAAATATAAAGATCTAATCCAAAATGATTTTGAGTTGAAGATTTTTCATCTTGTTGTATTTATTCAATCGAAATCAAGCTAGGTGGAAGGATTTCGCTGTGAGGCCCGAAGTATATTTCAGGTGGTTGACTGCGTGATATGAGAGACTCAATGGCTACAATATATTGTGGGGCGACCGGTACAGGAACAAATTTTGGTTGTTCGAATTCGGGATTCAAATGTTCTAGTAATAGACCGACAAGATCGAGATCAACTTCCAGTTGAACAATGTGGGGTTCAGGAGGTATGGTCTCACTGAATGGATGGATCGTGACTAGAGGTAGCTGAGAGGACTCTGTCCCAACAACAGTAGATGAACTAGGATTTGTAGGAACAACTCGAGACGACTCTAGTATATGTAAGGATTATGTCGCACTAGAGGTACTGATAGTACTAGTTTCGGTAGAACAATATCACCTTCTTTGATAAGAAATGGCTTACGGTGGTAAAGGTGGTTGAAGTGCTATTCTACATGAATGATGGGGAAAGGGATGTTCTTCTTCCATGATGACTCATTTATTTTATGACAAAAAAAAATTAAAAAATAAAAGGGTAATTCTAAGAAAAAGGTTTACCAAGTAATTGTGAACTATTGAATACCTCTTGGAAAACCAAGAAGTATGGGCAGGAAATCTCCCCGACTGATGTGTTCAGTGTATCACAAGTTACAAGGTAATCGACTCGGTTCACTATGGATGGATAGCAACCTAATTTTTTCCTCGCAAATATATCTGAAACTATGTGGAGGCCCAAGTCTGTATTAGCGTTATCTAATGTGAAACCGCATAGTGAGAGCACCCCCTTATACTTTTTGTACTAGAACACCACCATATATACCCGAAGGTACATGGACAAGCTCTGATACACTTACGTACATGGAGTGAGGTATCAGACTCAGAATGTATCGCGAAAAAGTTAGCGACATCTGCTATGTTTATCAACACCAAATCACGTCTCTAGCCTAGACCTTCTAAATGTTATCGTTATGGTTCCAATGCTTTGTTAGGTAAATTGACGTAAATTTTAAGTTGATCTTGTTTAAAAATTTTCCTTTTGAGGTTCACCATGTGATGTGATGGAAATTCCTAAAAATGCAAACTAAATGATAAGAAAACTTTTCAATTTAGCTTTTTCAATGAAAATCCTAGCTACTAAGTGTTAGGGTCCTATGATTTGGTAGATTGGAAGACCAAATGACAGGGTAACATGAAACCAAGCTTTGGAGTCCTAGGACCTAGCCTTCCTAGATCAAACATCTCTCTATTAGGTGCAAAGGATGTGTTCTTTTTTCTCTAGGGTTTTGATTTTATGCTAGTTATTAAGTGTAGGGTTTGTTGATTGTTTTGGTTGGGAAAGATGGTCAAATGGAATAGGTGGAGTGAGAGTATGTCAAAGCCATTGGGATATGGAGTTAAGTGAAATTCAACAGTGTCTAAATGATGAAACAGAGTGTGTTGCAGGGCTGATTTAACAAGTTCAATGGATCCTTAAGGTGATGTATGAGGTGTAGTGAGCATTAAGTTTGGGAAAGACTAAGAGTTCTTAAACATATATAGTTTAAAAGTTACAATCCATGAGGTAGGGCAAAGCATTAAGCTCAATAAACCATAATCTAAACTAATAAACATCCAAGAGAAACATTCTAGTGATACATAGAAAGCATAAGAGCTTCTAACTTTAGAAATTCACTTTCAAATATTGGGAAAACACATAAGGAAATACAAATAACTCAATTTATGGAGAGGGAAATCCTAAACAACATATTGGGAACTCTAAAAAAATTTTGCAAGCATGGAAAAAGGGCAAGATCGAACGAGACCTCTTTGACTTAACCTAACAATCAATATTTCACAGAAAGGCTTCAAGATAGGGTTTTGAAAACTTCAAATAAGTAGGGCATAACATGAATCATACTTTTAAGCTATCATACTAACCATACATGAAACAAAAAAAAAATTGGTGGACCTAAGGAGCAGTCAAGAATTCCTTAAGATGGCCAAAAGAGAAAACATAAAAGCTATAACAAAGAGGAGGACTGAGGTGCCTCAAAGAACATGTCTCAACCTATACTTTTTGGTTTAATAGCAGCCAAGAAACATGAAAAATAATGATAAAAAAGGAAACAATAGAAAAATTAGGAAGACATCACCATTCACCAAGCTATGGAATCCTACACACAAGCTTCTCCGTCATCAAGCCAAACAAGCCATTCATCCACTTCACAAAACTAATTTCTTCTCCAAGCTCATCAAACCATGTATATTTATCTTCAAGCTCATCAAATATAAACAAAATACATAGGGGCCTCATGCTCTATTTATGGAGAAAATGAGGACTAAAACCCTAAATGTGGTAGGAAAATGTCAAATATAGTCATAAATATCATGTATAGCCAAGAGACCATGCAAGGCCCAAGGCACATAATATCCCAAGGAATAAATGCTAAAATAACTATTTGCACCTAATTCTAGCTTAATTTGCCTCAAAAAACTAAAAATATATATATTTGCAATAAATTAGTGTGTTTTGTTGACTTTTGGTCCAAAACACACTAGGCAGCCTCTCTGCGTAGCGCCACTTCAGCAGAAAATAGGGTCTTTTGCAGCTGAGTTTTGGACCCCTTCTCAATATCGGATTTGGCTCCGTGATGGCTCGTTGGAAATCTTGATGAGTCTAATTTCTAGAAATTCTTTATTTGTGCTGATTGGATTCCATTTACTTATCCAAAAATCAAATCTCCCAACACTACTCTGTGCGTAGTGCCTGGTCTGAAAATGAGGCAGAAAAGGTCAAATGTTTTATGTTTTCTAACCTTTTGAGGGGATAAAATGCTCCAAATGATTGGAAAATTGGTGAGGAGACTGCTGGTGATGTGAGAAATGAAAAAATGTAAACTTTGAGAGCTGAGGATGCACCAATTTTGTGCGTAGCGCCTAGGGAGTTGCACACAGAGGGGTCAAAAATTGGAAAAAACAAAAAGTTTTCCAATTTGCCTCAAAATTTGTGGAGAGGTCCCTCAAGAGGACTTGGACACCTGTTGAGAAGCCTCAGCCAAAATTCCAAGGCTGTCATACACTTTGGCTCTTTTTAGGTCTTCTAGCTCCATGAGGGCCTTCCTCAGTTTGGCACAAGCAAGGATGTTCTTCCTTGCATAATGCTTTGTCATTTTCTTTTGTAGAGAAAGGCCTCTCTTTACATCCTTGAAATTATTATGCTCCTATTTCTAATAGTGGATGACATGTTGTGCCATCTCAAATTCTCTATCCCACTCCTGAAGCTATGCATATTTCTCCAAGAGAAGCAATCTTGTGTTCATCTCCTTGTCCTCATTTTCACTTTCTAAATCAATGAATTGAGGCCCTTGAGAAGTCCTCTTGATCCTTTTGCTTCTCCTTACCTTGACTTGTTGCTCACCTTTGTCCATCTTTTCCTTGCCTTTTTATTTGTTCTTGATAGCTGGAGGAGAGATGGCCCTTTGACTTGTTTAGGTAGCAAACACATCTCTTTTTCCTCTGTGGTAGGTTCATGTGAGAGGAGTGATGAGGGTGACTTGATCCTTGATGAAGTCACTAGCCTTTTCATCTTTGTCATGGATTTCATGAGTGAATTCATGCTCTATTGGGTCACTGATTTCTTGAACTTTAACCTCATCATAATCCTTGCTTTCCTCACTATTTTCTTCACTGTCATCTTGGCTCTCATACTGATCACTACCTTCCTCACTTGCCTCATTTTGGCTGTGTCTTTCATTGAGGTCTTCTTCTCTGTCACTTTCTGCACTATCACTTTGGATTTCTTGGTCATTTAGAGGCTGATTAGTGTCATGACTATCATGACTATTTTCTTGCTCATCACTGACTGTCTCATTGGTGCTATTTTCTTAATCAATGCCTTCATATTCAAACTCTGTTTCAACCTCATCATTTGTCTACTCTTGGTCTTCAATTTCTTCATCCTCTCCCTCTATCTCTTCATTTTCATTTCCTTCATTCATTTCAGCACCTATTTCACTATCATTTGGCTCACTATCATGCTCAAACCCATCTTCCTCTTGGTTGTCTTGTGCACTCTCTTCCTCTATTTCATCATCATCTTTTTCTTCATTTTTAGAAATTGTTTCTGCCCCACTGTCTTTACCATTTTCATCACTTTCACCTTCTTGATTAAGCTTTGTACTTGCCTCACAGTTTTCTACCCTTGCCTCATTTTCTTCACTCCATTCCATGATATAATCATCCTATTGGTCTTCCTCAATGGACTTTTCCTCTTCCTCATTGTTGTTTGTTTGTTTTTTCTTCATGGCTACTTCCATCATATTCTTTCTCATTACTGCTGCTATCATCATCTGTTTATTTAGCACTGCTATCCTTTTCATTATTTTCTTCATCTACCTCTATTTCTACCTCACTATCCTTTTCCTCTCCATTGTCATTTGTTTGCTCCTCATTAGGGCTACTGTCAGCTCCTTCATTTGATGCATTAGGTGAAGAGATAGGAGGTGAGTTTCCTTGTGGAGAAGGCATATTTGGAGATGGTGGAGGAGTGGAGGGAGGTGGGTATGAAGTGGAAGGAAAATTTTGCTGAATGAAGGCTTGGGAATTTGCAAACACATCATGTGAGATAAAGACCTCCCAAGGGATTCCTTGCTCCTCCAGCTGGTGTAAAACAATCATCTTGACCAAGGAGTGGTGAAAAAGGCTCTGCATTTGGTGGGCATAAATCCTCTTCTTGACCATTGAAGACATTTTTTCAATGCTCCGGTATAGATAGTATGGTAGGTTCAGCAATTTAACCCTAGTGAAGTGCATCAGAAGCCTTATGTGATAAGAATAAACCTTGGAGTACCTCCCCTCACAGGTGAATTACTTGATAATTTGCCTCATCAGTAGGGCATACCTCACTAGTAGGTGGGAGAAGGGGAAGATAGCCTTGCAGCCTTGTTGATAGCTAGGTTTGAGGTAGGGCTCATAATAACTCAAGTCCAATTTCCTTTTTTTAAACCATCTCTCACCAATATCTGGAATTCCTATGGCTTTAGCAATGGATTCAGATGAGAGCTCAAAATTCACTCCTGCAAGGTTGACTTGGTGGTTTTGTAAGCTGAGGATGGACAACCTAGTCAAATCTGAGTGGCTTTGGACTTGCTTAACCTTCTAACAAAACTGATAACATCTGACATCCTGAAAACATGCAAGGATCATGGGAGATGAAGTGATTTTAATGGTGTCTAAGGGCTCAAACCTATTGGCCCTTCCTCCCTTGTGCTTTGGCTTGATGGGCTTATGGTTTTCATCACTGCTGGTATGGATTTCTTCTTTAGACATGGTGATTGGTTTAACACAGAAGGATTTATCTTGTTTGAGAGTTTTTAGGTTTAGAGAGGGTAATGAGTGAAATGAGGGAAAATTTCAGCAAAAAAGGGGAAATTGAATCATTGGAGGAGTGCTTTCAGATTTTTAGAAGTAGGTTGTTGTCACTGACTGTCCTTTACACATATAAAAACCTTTCTCTTGGTAATTTCTTGCCCTAGAGTGTGAAAATTTGATTTCCATGCAGCTTAGGGTTTGGTTAATTTTTTTATGTTTTGAACCTCTCCCTTGATTATGTATGCAAAGAAAAACTTGGACAAAAAACAAAGAAATGGCACCAACCTTGCCTAACCCCTTTGGAGGAATCTAGAGGAAAAAATATTGATTTTGAACATTTCTTAAGAAAATTGGCCAAACGTTACAGGAGCGTAGCGCCACCTGACGACACTTTTAGCTCGGGATGGGTTGGCAAATCTGTGTGCAACGCCGGGTCGAGTCAGGCCTATCCGAGCATAGCGTCGGCATGTAGTGGGTAGTTCTGACTGTTCTGGGCCTGTGCATAGCACTCGCTCAAGTGTGTAGCGCTGCCCTCCCGGTGCACAGTGCAGTGTTAAATAACACTACCGCTGTGTCCTCTGCATGTAGTGCCAATGGCCATATGTGTAGCACCGACCTTAGTGCACAGTTCCTGGGATTTTTTTCAAACATGCACAAAAACACTTAAAAAATTATCTTTAATGGTTTTCTCTCTTTTTTCAATGACAAATGAGGTTAAGGGAAAAGGAAATGAGACTTTATAGTCTTTGGAAAAACAAATTTGTGAGCTCAAACCCTCTTTCTAAAGTTGATTTCTCTTTTTGTTTATCTCACTGTGCTTTTGGCCTTTTTGGTCCTGTAGGTGGCAGTTTGACAAAAATATGGTTCTTTTTTTTGCTGGGAGCCTCCTGATGTCTTCCTTGTGCTCACAAAACCCTTCAACCAAGTTTAAACATGTGCCCTCAACCAATTTGGAAAATGAACCTCTTAATAAGGTATATCACTTGTAAACAACATATGTTTTGTGATCTTTTAACATATTTCCTTTGACTGAAATTCTGTCAAGTTTTCTCTCTAAAATAGTGAAAAACCTCCCAGCATAAAAAACCCTAACAACAAGAATCAATAGTCCCTTTAGTCTTTATGTGGGCCATCATTGTGAAAAAAATTTGGTATGATTATCCTCACCAATTTTCCTGTAGTTAACCTTTTGTAGCAGTCCTGTAAAAGTGTTATTCATGTTTAATCATCTTTTGCAGA
The DNA here is from genome assembly GCA_034641835.2 of Pinus albicaulis. Classification (NCBI taxonomy): domain Eukaryota; kingdom Viridiplantae; phylum Streptophyta; class Pinopsida; order Pinales; family Pinaceae; genus Pinus; species Pinus albicaulis. The sequence goes on from JAXQQM020058004.1 coordinate 56,446, forward strand.
ATACTTCTTGATAAAGAAACCATTTTGGAGGCTTTACTACTCTTAAATCAGCTACATGTTTGTTCCTAGTTTGCAAATGATGTATGTCCAGCGAGGGAGGTGAGCTTTCTAAACGATTTTTGTGCTTTTTCTGGCCACTTCTATTCTTGCAGGTGCCTACACAACTTTTGCCTTAGATCACTCTCTTTTGGAGTTGGACAACACATTCTATAAATCATGAACCTAGTCTTGTCATAGTTGCCTCTTTTGGCAATTTTCTTCCTCATGCTTGTCTCCTTGGACCATTTGAAAAAGCCTTTGATTGTTCCTTTGGGAAGTCAAAACCTTGCACTGATATTTTTGGCCTTTTTTCTTATACTCTTTTTCATCTCTCTTCCTTTGGTGTAGTGGAGTATTGGTTTTCATGTTTGCCTTCTTTGACCCCTTTAAGGCCTCTGATTTTACCTTTTCATGAGGTGGAGTTAGTGCCTCTTTGCCAAACCCGAGTGGATAGTTAAAAACCATTTGAAGCCATCTGTTGTTATGAGGGAGGCTCTGTTATCACCTTTTGACCAGCTTGTCACCTTTCCCAAACCCCTAGGTTTTAGGGATGCTTAGGAAAAAGTAAATAGTGTTGTCTTCTAAGTTCTCTAAAACTTCTCAAACTCATTCATCATTTATAAAAGTCTTTAATGTGTTCTTGAAGGAGTTGAGGTGGCATTTTCCCTTGTAACCCTAGTACTAACATCTGCTTGGTCAAAATAGTCACAAACCTTGATTTTCATCAAACACATGCTTGTTTCTTTCTTCTTGCTATGAATGGTCTTCTTCTGATGATTTTCTCATTACCTTACCTTATGCCAGGTTGATGGCCATTTGATCTTCTTGCAGACATGTGAGAAAAGGGCAGCTGTCCCTTTACAAGATTCATGCTTTTAGTCCAAAAACCTTCCTTGAATAACCTTTTTTATCAGTTTAGACAAGATCACCTATCCTTTTCTTCTTTGAATGCAGCCTCTTCATATAGGAAAAAAACAGAGTTTGTAGGGCACCAAATCCACCCTATGAATTTGTGAAACCCTAGGTGACCTAGTGGAGGCTTTCTTGGACTTAGTTTTTGGATTGAGACCTATAATTTGGGATCATCAAGTGTAAGATAGAGTTTATGATAGAATGATGTATTGAAGATCCAAAATCCAATGTACTGGATTTATCTAAAGAGTCTACAGAGATAGTTTGAGACCATCAGTGTTTGGGAGTATCTTGGGATACACAACAAAGTTGTTTGATTGGTGGGCTTAGGTAGCAGTGGGGGTTTTTTAGGAAAAAAAAAAATAGAGGTTTTGGTCCAAAGGTGAAAGCATATAGACAGGAAGAGTGACATAAGCCACTAATGGGTTTTCTAAGACTCGTAAGCAATGCTAGACATGATGGAAAGATGAAATAATGAAAAACTCTCTTTAAGGATGATGAAGGCAGTGACATTTCTAGAACTCACAATGTTCATGAACTTTGTTTCTATAAATCTAGGGAAATAATTTGGTCATCTATGAAGGAAAAAATTACTGATGACTAACAGTGGCTCCACTTGGGAGGGCAGCTCATTTTCAGGAGGTGTCCAGAACTTCAAATTTCTGGCTTTATGGAGACCAATGCCTCATCCATTGGGCATATTTTTACCTCTTTCTCTTGCTAATGCTTTCTTGAAGTTTATGATCTCAATAATCTAAAAGACATGATTAGCTCAAATCCATCTCTACCTACCCAACCTACTTGCCTAACATTTTTTCTTCTTTGGGTGCATTTGGACTAGCAACGTTGACATCTTTTTGTTTTTGTTTTTTTTTTTTTTTTTTTTGAAAGAAAAATAAACTATCTACTTCTACCTTATGTCTTCCTGGAGCTCATATTAGGCTAATGAACTCCTTTGATTCTCTACCTATACTATTCAACTGTCAAGGTTTAACTGTTTGACAGGATTTGTTCACTAAGCTAAAAAAACCATGAAATTGAAAACATGGCTAAATCAGGATTAGACAATCTGATTTACCATGGGTTTGTGGCATAAAAACAAGCTACACACAAATGTTATTTTTGTACAAAATAAGACTAGAAAAATCAGAGCTAGGATACATTGTTTGCTACTCATCCCTATTTTTCTGTTTGGTTCTGTTTTAGGCATGTGGAACCAATATCTTTCTACCTAATCTATATTTTGATAAGTCAAGCTTGAATAATTTGACCCACCATCTTTCACTAACTTATCAAAAAAAAAATTAAAACATGTTTTAGCCATGATTAGGCTAGATGACTAAAACAAGACATCCTTTATTCACTAGTAGTGGTATTTAGATTTACACACTTTCAGTACTATTTTTTGGGTATGGGGCTTTACCTCTTTTCAAATTTTCCCTCTTTTTCTACCTGTCTTTGTTTTTGTGTTTTTCATTTTTCCAAACAATATAGAACTAAAACGATGCTCACAAGGCTAAGTTTATTTTTCATACCTACCTATCCTAATTTAACTTTACATACAATGTACATTCATTAGGTGAACTCTTTTTTCCAGTATATCCAATCAAGTAAGTGACTAGATGATTTCTTTTTGTTCCACTTCTTAGGTATGCTGGTAGGCCACTCCCACTTTGTCTTCTTCTAAACAGTAGCACCCCAAATTTTATTTAAGCTCTGCCACAAACTGTTCTTGGCATGTTTTACTCTCTCTTTAAAGGTCTCTAAGGAAAAAGCAAAGGGGTCTTCGAATAATAACTGGCCTAGAGGATTTGAGAAATATACTTCATTTAGGATTACTCCCTCCTTTACTTGACTAACCTTGGGATCATTTTTAGAAATAATATTTTCTCCCTCCTTATGATTATCTGATTCAGCAGCTTCAGAATGCAATGTTATGTTGCCTTCAAGAAATCCTAGCCTACCCTGATTGAGTGATTTGATCTCTATTTATGATCCATTATCCAGATGAGTAGGAGCTGTTAGGATATTCCTACACATAGGAAATATTTAAGAATAACTTAGTCTAGTGTAGAGTTAGGTAAAGTGTGTTTCTTTACCATGTACATTTGTAACTTATAATTCGACGGTCACGATTTGTAGTGATCTTACGGTTATCTATCACCTCGGTATTAACGATACTTGATCTGTGGCTTAACGCTCGATTGGTCCATGATATCTATTTAAAGAGCATGGAGGGTCATTTTTCCAGTAACCATTTACGAGAGAAACATATGTAACTTTTATTTTTATATTAATAAATTTCCTAAAGTGGCGCGTTGGCTTAGGCCGTTAACTTTTTCCCTCTTTGAGGGTTTTAACCACGTGATTATACTGGTGTACTGATTTGTGATATGTTTGTGAGAGGTGACCTTTGTTTCTTGATCTACGAAACTTGCCCTGTAAATTCCTACATGGTATCGGAGCTATTTTCAGGGCCGCATCTATTATTGATCAAAATCGAAGGCCAGTTTGACTGCATGCGAATGTTGTTTTGTAGATCTACGATTTCTAAAAAAATTTAGGTTTGGAGAACTGCTTGGTTGTGTCTGGAGTGTTTGTTACAGTTAGGAACACCTTTATTTTCATGCAAAAAGGTTTCTGGCTGCCCAAGTTATGGCACTTTAGATCTCGAGGTATAAAGAATTTGTTTTGCAGTTATATTTGTTAATATTTCTGCTTATTTCGGTTCCCTTTTTTCATTTACGATTTTTAGGTTTTATTTATTTGTCAGATCTATACCCTTTTCTCCGTGTATGCTCTTTGTTGTGCGCTGCTTGCGATCTCGGCAAATCAGAAACAGGAAAAGGGATCTTTTTGCTACGTATGCTCTTTCCCCGTGTCTTTGTGCGATCTCGGGAAATTAGAAATAGTGAAAAAGGGATAGTTTCTAGTAAGGCTAACCGAAAATCTAACATTCTGCTGTAAGGCTTTGCATTGCATTTTTTTCTCTCGATTTTTGTGTTTTTTTTGTGCAGGAAAAGGCACGCACACCGAAGAGTAACAAAAAACAAAAAAAAAACCCACTTCCTCATGTCAAACAATAACGTTATCCTTTTACTATCTCACTTGGTGAGGGGTTAGTTTATGAGAATAGAGGTCTTGGGTTCAAGTCTCCTTCTCAAGCTTCTCTTGTAAAAAAAAAAAATTCAAAGGGGCGGAATTTTTTTTTTTTAAAAGCCGCACTTCATCCCATTCCCGTAACTATTCAGCATCTACAACTCAGATTTTTCAAAAGGAATAAATTCTTCATCCGGAATCCATTTTTCAAGCCATTTTTTTTTTAAACATCCTAATTTTTCGAGATATTTCCATTGGATTAGTTAGTTTTAGCTTTTCTCAACTTCAGTTAAAAAAAAAATGGAAAGTGCATGCCCGGTTATTCTTAACAGCACCAATTATTTCCAATGGTTATCTCACATGGTAGATATACTTAGAAGTAAAAGGTTTTATAGAATAGCCACAGGACAAGAAACTAAACCTTCTGATGATGATAAAGTTGTTAAATGGGAAAATAAACAAGATCAAGCATGAGGGTTGATATGAATGTCCATTGCTCAAGATCTTCGATTTCATATCCTTGACATTGACACCCCTGATGAAGCCCTAGAAAAGCTAAAAACTGTTTTTGGCATTCAAAATAAAATCAGGGCCCACTAGCTTGAAAATGAATTGCTTACTTTGTACCCCAATAACTTCTCCTCCATTGAATATTTTTTGTCTAAATTCAATACCATCAGAATTCTTTTAGAAGGTTGTAAGAAAAAAAGGACGATGGTAGCCTCATCTATTGCATTCTTTCTAAGCTTGGCCCTGCATACTCTGTATTTGTTTTCGCCTTCCATTCCACTAGAGAAGCCATCATTTCTTTAGGAACCACCTACAAGAATCTCTCTTTTCATTCCTTTTGTGATTATTTGATAAGAGAACGAGAAAATATTTTACACCTTGGTCTTATCACTGCTGGAAATGCTTCTAAGAAAGCCTTAACATCCCAACAACAACCATATCAAAATAATCCCAAGAAGCAGTATCCAAAAAAAATATAGTCCTAAACCAAACAAGTGCCCTAAGAAATTTCAGCCGCAAACTAAAAAATCAAATCACCAAAATAATAAGGCAAATCAAAACAAAGGGAAGAAGTCAGAGAGACATTGCAGCTTTTGCAATCGAGATGGTCATATAGAGTCCAAATGTTTTAAGAAGACGGAAGCCTTAGAAGCAGCAATGAAGAAGCACAACATCAATTTGGATCACTCTTCACCTTCATCTTGAGGCATGGAACTTTCTGCTTGTGGTTGTCAAGCATCAAGATCTGGTTATGCATTAAATGTATCTTCTTCTTCTCCTTCTCATGAGTGGCTCATTGATTCTGGAGCTTCTTAACACATGGCTAAAAATAAATCCATGTTTTCTTCTTTAAATGATTATAACACCAAACATATTTATGTTGGTGATGATAGATCTCTTAGTGTTGTAGGATCTGGAACCATTCATCTAAATAATGGTCAGCTTAATGATGTACTATGTGTTCCTACCTTGTCATGCAAAATTCTATCTATTTATCAGATAAATCATTCAGGTGAAGGGAAAATAGTAGAATTCTCACCTCATGATGTTGTAATCAAGGACCTCAAAGATCCTAAACATATTTTAGCTACTAGCATTGTTGATGATTCCACAAGGTTGTATAAGTTTTACAACTTTGGGTCATCATGTCTTCCCTCTGTTTTTGTTGCTCATAATGATGATGTGAGAAAACTTTGGCATGAGCAATTTGGTCACTTAAACTATCGCTCTCTTCAAACTCTATGTAAGGAAAAGATGGTTACGAGCCTTCCTATGGTATCTTGCCGAGAAGGTGTTTGCTCCAGATGTGTACTCGGAAAACATCATCGGGATAGTTTTGACAAACGTGCCTCTTGGCATGATTCAGCCCCTTTGCAGATTGTGCATAGTGATTTATGTGGTCCACTTCCTGTTGTTTCTTTCTCTGGTTGCAAGTACTTATTAACTTTCATTGATGATTTTTCCAGACGCACTTGGAAATATTTCTTAAAACTCAAGAGTGGAGTTTTTAACATGTTCTTGGCCTTTAAGGCCTTTGTTGAGAAACAATATAGACATCAAATTCTTAAGTTAAGATCAAACAATGGCAGAGAATATGTTAACAAAAAAATTATCAACTTCTGTACTGAGCATGGCATTCAATTGCAACATACTGTTCCATATACTCCACAACAAAATCATGTAGCTGAAAGGAAGAATCGCACCTTAAAAGAAATGGCTAATTTTATGCTTAATATGTCAAAGGATATAGACTTCTGAATAATGGCACCTATATTCTGAAGATGTCAAAGGATATAGACTTCAACCAAAATCCAAAAATATTATCATTAGAAGAGATGTAAAATTTGATGAAAATATATCGGCCTGCAAGCCTAGTTCAGCGAGTGTGCCACCTTTGGCCTGCGAGCCTAATTTGGCATATGTGCCACCTCTTTCTCTCTCTTCTATTTTTAATAGCATTCCTTCTAGTTCAGATGATGAAAACGAGGATGAAAATCCTCCTCCACCTCTTGAAATTGTTCCTTATACTCCACCGCTTCCAAGATGGGTCCGCTTTACTTAGGATGTAGTAGGTTCTCTTGCAGGTGACCCTGCCGATCAACGACGTACACATTCTCAGTTCAAAAGAGCCTCTTCCTTATTGGCTCAATTTCCACGCAAATTTGATCCATAAACCTTTGAAGAAGCCTCCGGTCATCTAGATTGGGATGAAGCTATGAATGACGAGTATCATTCCTTATTGGAAAATGATACTTGTGATCTTGTTCCTCTTCCAAAAGGAAGAAAATTTGTCAGATGTAGATGGGTTTACAAAACCAAGCTTGGACCATATGGAAAAGAGGATAGACATAAAGCTAGTCTTATTGCTAAAGGATTTTCACAAGTTGAAGGCATTGACTATACGGAAACCTTCTCACCTATTGCCAAAATGAATTCTATCTGCCCTGTTCTTTCCCTTGTTGCCTCCTTTAAATGGGAAGTCCATCAGATGGATGTTAAATCTGCCTTCTCACATGGAGATTTACATGAAGAAATCTACTTGAAACAACCCCCTAGCTTTATCCAAAACGACTCTAGCCTTGTTTGTTGCCTTAGGAATTCTCTCTATGGTCTCAAACAAGCTCCACGGGCTTGGTATGCGAAAATGGATAGATTTCTATTATATAATGGCTTTTCTAGGTGTCATTCTGATAACACTGTCTACACCAAGAAAGTGGGTAAGTCCTTCACCATCCTTGTTCTTTATGTTGATGATATTATCCTTACTGGTAGTGATCCAAACGATATAAACCATGTGAAGACTAGCCTCAAAAAGAATTTTGAAATGACAAACTTAGGACACTTGCATTATTTCCTTGGTCTTCAAGTCTTGCAATCCAAGGAAGGCATTACCTTCTCTCAGTCCAAGTATGCCTATGATCTTCTACACCACTTTCACATGGAAGATTGTAAGCCAACCCCTTCTCCCTTTCAGTCTGGAGTCAAGCTTTCAGTCACTTGTACTACCCCTAAATTTGATGCCACCTTATATCGTCAACTTGTTGGTAAACTTCTGTATCTAACCCATACCCTTCCTGACCTTTCCTTTGCCGTTGGTCTTATCGCTCGGTTTATGCACCAACCTCATGAAAGTCACTGGAAAGCAGCTAAAAGAATACTTTGATATATTCGAGGTACAGTTCAGTTCAGGATTCATTATAGTGCAGGAGCATCTCCATTTTTTATTGGTTTCATTGATTCTGATTGGGATGGTGACCTTGATGATCGAAAGTCTACTGCAGGATATGTGTTCACTCTTGGTTCAGGACCTATTACATGGTCTTGTAAGAAACAAAGTGCCATCTCTCTTTCTTCAGCAGAAGCAGAGTATCATGGTGTAGTTAAAGCCAGCAAGGAAGCCATGTGGCTTTGTCAGATCCTGTCTAAATTTGGTCTTCATCAGCAGCGTCCAACTACACTTTGGTGTGATAATCAGAGTGTCATTCAGCTATGTAAAGATCCAGTTTAGCATCATCATATGAAACACATTGAACTCCACATACACTTCATCAGAAGCTCATTCATGATCGTTTTCTTGAAGTGCAGTACTTTCCAACCAATGATCAAGTAGCTGATATCTTTACAAAGGCTCTCACAGAAGAAAAGTTTACCAAAATTTGATCCATGCTTGGAGTTCAGGAAAGTTGTCATTAAGGGGGGAGAGTCTCTAATGCATAATTACTTCTCCTATTGTGTCACTTTTGTAAATCCTTCAATCCTATCCCAATTTGTTCTTAAGGGGGGATATTAAGATATTTTGACACATAGGAAATAGGCTCCTTTTGTGTCACCTTTATAAATCCTTTAATACTATCCCAAGTTGTTCTTAAGGGGGGATGTTAGGATATTATGACTCATAGGAAATAGTTAAGAATAACTTAGTCTAGTGTAGAGTTAAGTAAAGTGTGTTTCTTTATCATGTACATTTGTAACTTATAATCCGACGGTCATGATTTGTAGTGATCCGACGGTTATCTCTCACCTAGGTATTAATGAAACTTGATCCGTGTCTTAACACCCGATTGGTCAATGATCTCTATTTAAAGAGCATGGAGGGTCATTTTTCTAGTAACATTTTATGAGAGAAACATATGTAACTTTTCTTTTTATATTAATAAATTTCCTGAAGTGGCCGCATTGGCTCAGGTCATGGATTGTTTCCCTCTTTGAGGGTTTTGACCACGTGATTATACTGGTGTACTGATTTGTGATTTATTTGTGAGCAGTGACCTTTGCTTCTTGATCTATGGAACTTACCCTGTAAATTCCTACAGGAGCATTCTCTGGCACCAGGTCTTCTTGAGAAGGTAGCTTAACATCAGCATCAATCTGTTCTATACTTTCTGTATGAGAAAATGCATCAGTAGATAGGTCAGTAGTAGAAAACATTGACATATCTTCTTTACATAAAAATTTGGATGCTGGTTATATGCCTAGGATCTTATTGCTTTCTTCTTTTGTTAAAATGGGAGGTGCCTTTCTCTTTCTTTGGATAGAACTATTATGTTTCTTTTCCTTTTCTGACCGCTCACAAGGATTAATGTCTTCTTGAGGAGGTCTTATAGCCTCAACAATGATCTGTTCCTCTATTTCTTTATGAGCAATTTCTTTGGTAAGTAAGACAGAAGTGGGACAAACAAGAATATTTTCTTTATATAAAGGTTCAGAGGCTGCTTGTACTCTTAAAAACCGATCTATCTCTTCTTCAATTAAGGGAGGAGGCATCTTATATTTTCTTTGGATTGGGGACCAATCATTTTACTTCTCTAGAGAAGACTGACTCTAAGCTTGAATATCTTCTTGAGCCTCATCTAGTAGGGGTGATGAATCATCACTTGTGTCTTCAGAGAGAGATTGTGGATTTTCTCCTACTTCTTTATCGATTTTATCCTCAATAAAATCTTCTTGGTTGTCATGATAGTTATATTGAGTATGAAAAGCATGAATCTCCTCTAATAGATCTTCAGGATGCCAATTTCCTAAATATTCATCAATGTTCACAAGGTATTTTATGAGGTCTTTAGATTGATCATAGCAATTTTCAGCTAATGATATAGATGGATAATTTTCTTTATAATTCTCACAGAACAACTTGTGGAGATATTTTAAGGAAAGAAAACTACTTGGTTTCAGACCTTCATACCATTCCCTTTCCTTACCCTCTAATGTCCCCATGAACATTTTCATGAGGCATTATTCATGCCATTCAAATTTTAACCTCCATACATGTATATGAAATTTGATGAGATGTAGCACATGATCATCAACCTTTTCATCTTGAAACATAGGTAGGTTTTTTATCTAGTTTATCTGACGCATTTTGTGTGGAAATCCAGGGATATGATCTCTGTTCATTGGAGCATATCTCCTTTGTATCCTTGGATCCATGTTTGTAAGTTAGGAAGGGTCACTGAATCTTTCTAACCATTCTAAAGTTCTCTACCAATGGAGTCATTAGGTATATTGAGAGTTGTGGATTCGCTAGGTGGACATACCATGCCACCATAATGGAAGGGAATGGGCTTGGGTGAGATTTGGTACTAATCCTATGTGAAGCTAGATTTCAAATTTCAAAATTCAAAGAGGTTGAAATTTTTAGTACTGTTTTCGAAAGGCTGACCTCTCTTATTGCTTCGTAAACTGTTACAGTATATAAGTTGGTTCATAAACTTCTTAGGGTTGGTTTGAAACAAATCTAGGAATTCAATGAGTGCTAATGAAGTAATAGTCCTACTAGAGGCTAGTGGAGTCGCCAGGTGGATATTTTTTGTTGTTTTAAGAGTGTATGTTTAACGTCCACCACCAATAACTGACAATAAACCAATATAAGGGTGTTTTTTGGTTTTCTGAGTCTCTTAAATTTTGTGAGAGTGTCTTATAGCCGAGTCATCATTTTTCTAGGATGATGAAACAAATAGAGTCTACTCTTCGGTTGATAGTGGTGTGTTATTAATGATTTGATAAGGGTATCTGAAGTCCTAAGGGTTACTTAGTTTGTCACTAACTCAGAATATCCCACTGTGATTGCCAGAATGTTAGTGTGGAAATGAGGTGACAGATTCACTGGATTTTCTAAGTCAAATTGAGGGTCTAAAGAGTCTCAAGAGGTATTCAGGCAACTCTATACTCAGAAGGTCCCACCGTAATCGCCAGAATGTTAAGGTCTCGTGATTTGGCGGATTGGTTGAAAAAATGACAGGGTAAAATGAAACCAAGATTTGGAGTCCTAGGACCTAGCCTTCCTGGACTCAGAGAGGGATCTCTCTATTGGGTGCAAAGGATGTGTTCTTTTTGCTCTAGAGTTTTGATTTTAGGCTAGTTATTAAGTGTAGGGTTTGTTGATTGTTTTGGTTGGGAAAGATGGTCAAATGGAATAGGTGGAGTGCGAGTATGTCAAATCCATTGGGATATGGAGTCAAGTGAAAGTCAAGGGTGTCTAAATGATGAAACAGAGTGTGTTGTAGGGCCAATTTAGCAAGTTCAATGGATCCTTAAGGTGATGTATGAGGTGTAGTGAACATTAAGTTTGTGAAATACTAAGAGGTCTTAAACATATATAGTTTAAAAGTTTCAATCCATGAGGTAGGGAAAACCATTAAGCTCAATAAAACATAATCTAAACTAATAAACATCCAAGAGAAACATTACAATGATACATAGAAAGCGTAAGAGCTTCTAACTTTATAAATTCACCTTCAGATTTTGGGAAAACACATAAGACAATAAAAATAACTCAATTTATGGAGAGGGAGCTCCTAAACAGCATATATCAAGTTATTGGGAACTCTGAAACAAGTTTGCAAGCATGGACAAAGGGCAAGATCGAACAAGACCCTTTGACTTAACCTAAGAATCAATATTTCATAGAAAGGCTTCAAGATAGGGTTTTGAAAACTTCAAATAAGCAGGGCATACCATGAATCATACTTGTAAGCTAGCATACTAAACATACATGAAACAAAAAAAAAAATTGGTGGACCTAAGGAGCAGTCAAGAATTCCTTAAGATGGCCAAAAGAGAAAACATAAAAGCTATAATGAACAGGAGGATTGAGGTGCCTCAAAGAACATGTCTCAACCTATACTTTTCTATTTTATAGCAGCCAAGAAACATGAAACATAATGATAACAAAGGAAACAATAGAAAAATTAGGAAGACATCACCATTCACCAAGCTATGGAATATTGCACACAAGCTTCTCCATCATCAAGTCAAACAGGCCATTCATCCACTTCACTAAACCAATTTCTTCTCTAAGCTCATGAAACCATGTATATTTCTCTTCAAGCTCATCAAATTCCAACAAAATACATAGGGGACTCATGCTCTATTTATGCAGCAAATGAGGAATAAAACCCTAAATGTGATAGGAAAATGTCAAATATATTCATAAATATCATTTATGGCCAAGAGTCTGTGCAAGGCCCAAGGCACATAATATCCCAAGAAATAAATGCTCAAATAACTAATTGCCCCTAATTTTAGCTTAATTTGCCTCAAAAAACTCAAAAATATCTATTTGCAATAAATGAGTGTGTTTTGTTGACTTTTGCTCCAAAACACACTAAGCAACCTCTGTGCGTAGCGACATTTTAGCAGAAAATAGGGTCTCTTGCAGCTGAGTTTTGGACCTCTTCCCGACACCGGATTTGGCTCCGTGATGGCTCGTTGGAAAGCCTGATGAGTATAATTTCAAGAAATGGTTGATTTGTGCTGATTTGATGTCATTTACCTATCCAAAAATCAAATCTCCCAACACTACTCTGTGTGCTGCACCTGGTCTGAAAATGAGGTAGAAAGGTCAAATTTTTGATGTTGTTTCACCTTTTGAGGGGGTAAAAATGCTCCAAATGATCTGAAAATTGGTGAGAAGAATTTAGGTGATGTGAGAAATCCAAAAATGTAAAATTTGAGCTGATTATGCACCAATTTTGTGCGTAGCACCTAGGGTATTGCGCACAGAGGGGTCAAATTTTGGAAAAAAAAAAGTTGTCCAATTTGCCTCAAAATTTGTGGAGAGGTCCCTCAAGAGGTCTTGGACACCTGTTGAGAAGCCTCAGCCAAAATTCCAAGGTTTTCCTACACTTTGGCTCTTTTTAGGTCTTCTAGCTCTATGAGGGCCTTCCTCAGTTTGGCACAAGCAAGCATGTTCTTCCTTGCATAATGCTTTGTCATTTTCTTTTGTAGAGCAAGGCCTCCCTTTACCTTCTTGAAATGATTATGCTCCTCTTTGTAATAGTAGATGACACATTGTGCCATCTCAAAGTCTCTTTCCGACTCCTAAAGCTGTGCATATTTCTCCAAGAGAAGCAATCTTGTGTCATCTCCTTGTCCTCACTGTCACTGTCTAAATCAATGAATTGATGCCCTTGAGAAGTCCTCTTGATCCTTTTGCTTCTCCTTACCTTGCCCTGTTTCTCACCTTTGTCCATATTTTCCTTGCCTTTGTATTTTTGCTTGATAGCTGGAGGAGAGATGGAATTTTTCCTTTTTGAGGCAACAAACACATCTCTTTTTCCGCTGTGGTAGGTGCATGTGAGAGGGGTGATTAGGATGACTTGATCCTTGATGAAGTCACAAGACTTTTCATCATTTTCATGGCTTTCATGAGTGACTTCATGCTCCATTGCATCACTAATTTCTTTAAATTTAACCTCATCATCATCCTTGCTTTCCTAATTTTTTTCCTCACTGTCATCTTGGTTCTCAAACTGATAACTACCTTCCTCACTTGCCTCATTTTGGCTCTGTCCTTTATTGAGATCTTCTTCTCTGTCACGTTCTGCACTGTCACTTTTGATTTCTTGGTCATTTATAGGTTGATTAGTGTCATGCCAGTCATGACATCTGTCATGACTATCATGACTATTTTCTTTTTCATTACTAACTGTCTCATTGGTGTTATTGTCTTGGTCAATGTCTTCATCTTCAAACTCTGTTTCAGCCTCATATTTGTCTACTCTTGGTCTTCAATTTCTTCATCCTTTCCCTCTATCTCTTCATTTTCATTGCCTTCATTCATTTCAACACCTTTTTCACTGTCATTTGGCTCATTGTCATGCTCAAACCCATCTTCCTCTCGGCTGTCTTGTGCACTCTCTTCCTCTATATCATCATCATCTTTTTCTTCATTATTAGTTTCGGTTTCTACCCTACTGTTTTTACCATTTTCATCACTTTCACCTTCTTGATTAAGCTCTGTAGTTTCCTCACTGTTTTCTTTCGTTGCCTCATTTTCTTCACTCCTTTCCATGATATCATCATCCTCTTGGTCTTCCTCAATGGATTCTGCCTCTTCATCATTGTTGTTTGTTTGTTCTTCATGGCTACTTCCATCATCTTCTTTCTCATTATTGCTTCTGTCATAATCTGTTTCTTTAGCACTGCTGTCATCTTCATTTTTTTCTTCATCTATCTCTATTTCTACCTCATTGTCCTTTTCCTCTCCATTTTCATCTGTTTTCTCCTCATTAGGGATACTTTCACCTCCTTCATTTGATGCATTAGGTGAAGAGATAGGAGGTGAGTTTCCTTGTGGAGAAGGCATATGTGGAGATGGTGGAGGAGTGGAGGTAGGTGGGTGTGAAGTGGAAGGAAAATTTTGTTGAATGAAGGCTTGGGGATTTGGAAACACATCATGTGAGATAAAGACCTCCCAAGGGATTCCTTGCTCCTCTAGCTGATGTAAAACAATCATCTTGACCAAGGAGTTGTGAAAAAGGCTCTACATTTGGTGGGCATAACTCCTCTTCTTGACCATTGAAGCCATTTTGTCGATGCTTCGGTATAGATAGTATGGTAGGTTAAACAATTTAACCCTGGTGAAGTGCATCAGAAGCCTTATGTTATAAGAATAAACCCTGGAGTACCTCCCCTCACAGGTGAGGTACTTGATAATTTTCCTCATTAGAAGGGCATACCTCACTAGCAAGTGGGAGAAGGGGAAGACAACCTTGCAGCCTTGTTGACAACTAGGTTTTAGGTAGGGCTTATAATAACTCAAGTCAAATTTCTTTTGTTTAAAACATCTCTCACCAATATATGGAATTCCTATGGCTTTAGTAATGGATTCAGATGAGAGCTCAAAATTCACTCCTGCAAGGTTGACTTGGTGGTTTTGTACGCTGAGGATGAACAACCTAGTCAAATCTGAGTGGCTTTGGACTTGCTTAACCTTCTCACAAAATGATAACACCCAAAATCCTAAAAACATGCAAGGATCATGGGAGAAGAAGTGGTTTGAATGATGTCTAAGGGATCAAACCTATTGACCCTTCCTCCCTGGTGCTTTGGCTTGATAGGATTTTGGTTTTCACCACTACTGGTATGGATATCTTCCTCAGACATGGTGACTAGTTTAGCACAGAAGGATTTAGCTTGTTTCAGATTTTTTAGGTTTAGAGAGGGTAATGAGTGAAATTAGGGCACATTTCAGCAAAAGAGGGCAAATTGAATCATTGGAGGAGTGATTTCATATTTTTAGAAGTAGGTTGTTTTCACTGAGTGTCTTTTACACATATAACAACCTTTTTCTTGGTAATTTCTTTCCCTAGAGGGTTAAAATTTGATTTCCATGCAGCTTAGGGTTTGGTCAATTTTTTTAGGTTTTGAACCTCTCCCTTGATTATGTATGCAAAGAAAAACTTGGAGGGAAAACATAGAAATGGCACCAACCTTGTCTAACCCCTATGGAGGAATTACGAGGCAAAAATACTGATTTTGAACATTTCTTGAGAAAATTGGCCAAAAGTTGCAGGAGCGTAGCGCCACCCAACTGCACGTTCAGGTTGGGTCGGGCTGGCAGATCTTTGTGCAGTGACGGGTCGAGTCGGGCCTGATGGAGTGTAGCGTCGGCGTGTAGTGGGCAGTTCTGACCATTCTGGGCCTGTGCGTAGCCCCCGCTTAGGTGCATAGGGTTGACCTCCCGGTGCGCAGCACAATGTTAAGTAACACTACTGCTGCGTCCTCTATGCACAACACTGATGGCCAGGTGTGTAGCGCCGACCTCGATGTGCAACACCTGAGATTTTTTTCAAACTTGCACAAAAACCCTTAAAAAAATCTCTTCAATGGTTTTATCTCTTTTTGCAATGACAAATGAGGTTAAGGGAAAAGGAAATGAGGCTTTATAGTCTTTTGAAAAAAAAAATTGTGAGCTCAAACCCTCTTTCTAAAGGTGATTTCTCTTTTTATTTATCTCACTTTGCTTTTGGACTTTTTGGTCCTGTAGGTGGCAGTTTGACAAAAATATGGTTCTTTTCTTTGCTAGGAGCCTCTTGATGTATTCCTTGAGCTCACAAAACCCTTCAACCAAGTTTAAACATGTGCCCTCAACCAATTTGGAAAATGAACCTCTTTATAATGTTTATCACTTGTAAACAACATATTTTTTGTGATCTTTTGACATATTTCCTTTAATTGAAATTCTGTCAGGTTTTCTCTCTAAAACAGTGAACAACCTCCCAGCATAAAAAACCCTAACAACAAGAATCGATAGTCCCTTTATTATTTATGTGGGCTGTCATTTTGAAAAACATTTGGTTTGTTTATCCTCACCAATTTTCTTGTAGGTAACCTTTTGTAACAGTCCTGTAAAAGTGTTATTCATGTTTAACCATCTTTTGTCGAATATGTATTGATAAAGAAACCATTTTGGAGGCTTTACTGCTCATAAACTAGCTACATGTTTGTTCCTAGTTTGCAAATGATGTATGACCAGTGAGGGAGGTGATATTTCTAAATGATTTTTGTGCTTTTGCTAGCCACTTTTGTTCTTGTAGGTCCCTACACAACTTCTGCCTTATATCACTATCTCTTTTGGAGTTGGACAACCCATTCTATCAATCATGAACCTAGGCTTGTCATAGTTGCCTCTTTTGGCAATTTCCTCCCTCATGCTTGTCTCCTTGGACCATTTGAAAAAGCCTTTGATTGTTCCTTTGAGAATTCAAAACCTTTCACTGATATTTTTGGCCATTTTTCTAATACTCTTTATCATCTCTCTTCCTTTGGTGCAGTGGAGTATTGGTTTTCATGTTTGCATTCTTTGACCCCTTTAAGGCCTCTAATTTTACCTTTTGATGAGGTGGAGTTAGTGCCTATTTTCCAAACCCTAGTGGATAGTTTGAAACCCTTTGAAGCCATCTCCTGTTATGAAGGAGGCTCTATTATCACCTTTTGACCAGCTTGTCAGCTTTCCCAAACTCCTAGGTTTTAGGGCTTCTTAGGAAAAATTAAATAGTGTTGTCTTCTAAGTTCTCTAAAACTTCTCAAACTCATTCATCATTTCTAAAAGTCTTCAATGTTTTCTTGAAGGAGCTGAGGTGGCCTTTGCCCTTGTAACCCTAGTACTAATTTCTGCTTGGTCAAAACAGTCACAAACCCTGATTTTCATCAAACATATGCTTTTTTCTTTCTTCTTTCTATTAATGGTCTTATTGTGATGATTTTCTCATTACGTTACCTTATACCAAGCTAATGGCCATTTGATCTTCTTGCAGAAATGTGAGCAAAGGGTAGCTGTCCCTTTGCAACATTCATGCTTTTTGGCCAAAAACCTTCCTTGAATAACCTTTTTGATCAGTTTGGACAAGATCACTTGCCTTTTCTTCTTTGAATGCAGCCTCTTCATACAGGGAAAAAACAGAGTTTGCAGGACACCAAATCCACCCTATGAATTTGTGAAACCCTAGGTGACCTAGTGGAGGCTTTCTTGGACTTGGTTTTTGGATTGAGACCTATAATTTGGGATCATCAAGTGTAATATAGATTTTATGATATATTGATATATTGAAGATCCAAAATCCAATGTACTTGATTGATCTAAAGATTCTACAATGATAGTTTGAGACCATCAGTGTTTGGGAGTATCTTGGGATACACAACAAAGTTTTTTGATTGGTGGGCTTAGGTAGCAGTGCGGGTTTTTTAGGCAAAACAAAACAGAGGTTTTGGGCCAAAGGTGAAAGCATATAGACAGGAAGAGTGACATAAGCCACTAATGGGTTTTCTGGGACTGGTAAGCAATGCTAGACATTATGGAAATATGAAATAGTGAAAAACTATCCTTAAGGATGATGAAGGTAGTGAGATTTCTAGAACTCACAATGTTCATGAACTTTGTTTCTAGAAATATAGGGAAATAATTTAGTCATCTATGAAGGCAAAAATTACTGCTGACTAACACTAAGGGAAAGAGCAATAATTTTTTAGAGCAAACAACAAAGAGCACAAACTAAAATGCAACTTTCCTAATTTGTTCCTATGCAACACACACAATTAACTATATGCACATGCATGTTTTTATTTTTAGCGCCCTTAATGTGAATGAAAGAAATTAAAATATATGCATCAATCAATAAAACATGTGTTTTCTTCTTTGAGAAATGAGGAATTGAACAACAATTTCTCTTTTAGGAAAAATGAAGAATGGAACTACAATTTTTCCTATAGGAATGAAGAATGAAACAACAATTTCCTTTATGAAAAAAAATTGATCTAATGCAAAAATAAAATACTTTGAATTTGATTTTCCAATGATAAAGAAAAACACTAAAGAGAAATTGAACAAATTTACTTTTCAAAGGAGGAAGAATCAAGAAATTTTACTAGTCTCTAAGAGGTATCAGACAATTGAGAATACATCAAAAAAGTGGCTGAGAATGATAGAAATGACAAATTTAGATGGAATTTGGTTGGCTGAGGGGCCAACATAGTCTCTAAGGGGAGACAGTGCATTGCGGAGCACCCCTGAGTGGGAGACAATGCACTGCAATGCACTGTGTATTGACCAACAGTGCGTTGGGCACAATAGGGATTGAAAAAGAAAGTAGCATAACACACTTCTAATGAAATTTTTTCATTCAAATGTCTAATAGATGAAATTATATGCTACTGATTAGGATAAGGAGAGGAAAAAACACCGGGAATGAGAGGATACCCCCCAGTGGAGTTGCCAATTTTTTATTCAGAATTGTGATCTACGGATAAACCAAATTCCCTAAGTGTGGTTCTAGTCACTTAGAACAACATAGGAAAGAATTACTATCACTTTCTATAAAATAAGCAAATATACAGAATGGTGAAAGAGCCTACTTGTGATTCAAGCTCTTCTCCTTCTCCTTCTATTGTTGTTTTTGTCGCTCTCAATCCAACTCAAAACGCCAAATCGATTCTGCAAACACAAACAGAGAACATCAAGCAACATGCAATATACATATATATACTTACCTTACTTGATCAAATTAATTAGATATGAAATATATATATATATCATTCAGGAATAAATTGCAAGAGAAATAGAGACATATATATGGGAAAATGAACAACAATATTTATTAAAGAGTAGAAGGGGGAGGTTACAACTAATGATCGATTCATTGCCACCAGCTCTAGCTTCATCCTAGCCTCGTCGCATCCAACATCATACCAGCAGCATATTAGTACTTTCACTCTCTCAAATGAGAACACAATAGCATAACTTTACCAAGTTTCTTCCTTCCCTAGCACTTAGATGGAGTTCTCAATTTATATGACAACTGAAGGTAGTTTCTCAATGAATGACTTTCTAATAATAGGAAAGACATGTTCCAAAGTTTATAGGTGTTATATGGACACTTGGATTCGAAATTTGACACATATGGACTCTTCTAGAAGGCATTAGCCATGTGGATATTCCCGGAACAATGAGAATTTCACTCTGAGGTGTCCAACGCACTCTTGAACGTCAGGAAGTGTATTGCAGTGCACTCTTGAATGTCAGGAAGTGCATTGCACTACACCCTTGAATGAAGGGTCTTTCATTGCAATGCAGTTAGTCCCCTTAGAGGTTGCATTGGTGAGTCAATAAGTGATATAACATATACTTCAAACCTTGGAAACCTCACAATAGAAGCCATGAATGAATTGTTCTTCCCTTAGGGCATATAGCAACTGAAATATGAGGGGATGATAGACCTTATTTCATTGGTCCTAGGGATGATGTCCAGTTTGACCAGGTCATTGGGGATGATGCCCAAATTCGCCTATAACATTAACTTCCAAGGAAAACGAAATTTGATACCTCTGACGAAGCCATGAAAAATCAATAAAGTCAATTAAAGTTATTGCATGCTAAGGAGGTAATTATTATTGTACAGACAACGAATCGATATAATTTTGTTAAAATGGAATTCTTAAATAGTTTGTAAAAGAATTAAAAGAAACCTTTTTTAAATCGATCTGGAATTAAACGAAGTTTAACTTTGGAAACCCTCAATGGAAAATATAAGATAACGACTTAAAATAGATAAACACCTTCATATTGGAAGGAGATTATTTCGATGTGAGATTGAAATACATTAAGAACACTTTCTGTTAGTACAATGAGAACTCGAAAAAACTAATACATAAATAGATAATGTTAATGTCTAAGTTAAAATGAATTCATTAACTAAATATTAGAAAGGTTAAAGTGGATATCGAAATTTCATGCAACGATATTACTGAAAAATAAAAATGATATCCATTGAGGGAAATATGTTTTACAATTAATCAAAGCGATTTCAGTTAATTAACAAATTTTCCTAGTGGAGAAGTGGAAATACCCCATTCATATATAAATAATGAAAAGGGGAAACGATGCATCAAATCCAGAAACAAGTTAACGGTGTTAACACTAATAAATTAAAGGGTTTAAATTCGAAAACCACTGTAACTTTGCAATAAGAAATCCAAGATAAGATTTGGAAAAGGGTTAAATCGATTTGGGGAAAAATCTAATTTAGTCTCCAATAAAAAAATTATAAAGGTATTAATAAAATCCTTCGTCCTTTAGAGGAGAAGTCAAATCAATTGGGTAAAGCCTGTGTTACCACTGGATTTAAGTTCTAAACTAATGGACCAAAAATCTCTATGAATGAAAAAACCAAAACCCATAGATTTTTCATTAATATTTAGTTACAAAGTTTGAAGGTTGAACCTACCAAAATTCTAAATGCTAGGATGTACTGAGATACAAAATACGTAAGGCAGAAGAATACCTTCATTTTTCCATAGGAAAAACCCTGAGAACCAAACTCAAATTTGCGGGTAATGGTAGTGAAATTCCAGAACCTGTAGTGTGGAAAGAAAACAAATTTGGATACAGTGATATAAAAATACAAATGACATTTAAAAACCATTATGTGAATATAGAGACAAATACAATAGAAAATAAAGAAATTGGGTGATTGTACAAATTACCTACACAGAGGATGAGCGTACGAGTAATGCCAGAGAGGAAATGCATTTGGGTAGGAGATGTTCTCCTTAATGAGAACCAGAACAACGTCTAAAACTAGAGGAGAGAGCTCTCTGCTAAAATTCGGCCAAATGAAAAATGACAGACAAGAACCAAAAACCCTAACAAATTCAATTCGATCTAGAGGGAATTGGAATTAATCAGCATTGTCAAAACTACAATAGATCAAACCTACAACTTTCTCCATAGTAAATAGGCCCACGTGATGATCATGTGCCATGGCTACAAAGATTTAATGCATGGGAAATCCGAAACAATAAGAATTAATGGAATGATAGTTGGCCTAGTCGTTGAGTTAAATGGGTTGACAGTGGTGTTTAATGCACATAAATCTTATCCAAAAATGAACCATACGTTATGTTAATCATCCATATTACATATATGACTAATATTTTAATATGGATATGCCACGCAATATATTATTACGTGTAAGTATGAAATATGAAGTGGGTAAGTAGAAATATATATATATATATATATATATATATATAAAAGGTAAATGAAAACGTTAGGTAGGTAAGGGTTAATACCATAATACCAAAGTGTATCCATTATGAACATGGTTTTCCATTCAATTATTAACATGCATGTGGATTGGTGCATAAGGGGTGAAAAGTGAAGAGTGGGTATGGGGTACATAGGTTTAATTGGATTCTATATTTACTATAGATAGAATTAATTATATATATATATATATATATAGATAGATAGATAGATAGATAGATAGACCGACCGACCGACCATTATCTTAGTAGGAGTGGTTGCATTCTTATTTGGAAAATAAGGAAGATTATGTAATCCATGGATCAAACCAATATTTTTTGTAAAGCGATGGGTTGTAGGTCGGATGGCCTGGATATGTTTGTAATATATTTCACAAGATTGTCCAAGACCAGGCTAAGAAGATCTGCAAAATTTAGGAATATGAGTAGAGAAGGTGTTGGGAATATTGTTTCCTTTACTAAAAGAATTATAATGAGGGTGGGTGAAGTTATCAACCATAAATAGAGATAGCTCGAAGGATGGTAAAGAGAATGATGGGATTTATCTAATAAATTATAAAATCATAGAAATTTTTTCACTAAATTATAAAATGTTGTAACTTTTTGGAAAATCCTTTAATAATGTAAAAACCATATATAATAATATGACAAAAAATTATTAAAATGTAATGTACCCATTTTCCATATTTAGGTAAATCCTGATGAGCTCAAAATATGTAGTTTCAATGGAAGCACACAAACTCTATGTAAGTAGCTATTACTAGAATATAGTTCTCATGGAAAGACACAAACATACATTAAGTAGACATATATCAATAGAATATAATTATAGGTTTATTGTAAATACTAAATCTTTTTTCTTCACTTTTTTAGAGTCTCGTAATTTGGCAGATTGGTAAACCAAATGACAGGGTAACATCGAACCAATATTTGGAGTCCTAGGACCTAGCCTTCCTGGACACAGAGAGGGCTTTCTCTATTATGCAAAGGATGTGAACTTGTTCACGTCGTATGTTTGATTTTAGGCTAGTTGTTTAAGTATATTTTGGTTTGTTTTGTTTTTGAGGTAAAACTGATCAAGTAATACCAATGGAAATAGAGTTCATCAAATCAACAGGGCTATGGCATCAAATAAAGTCAAGGATGTCTAAATGATGGACAAGGTGTACTGCAAGGCCGGTTTAGCAAGGTTAATGGATCTTTTGGGTGAGGTGTGAGGTGAAATAAACATTAAGTTTGTGAAAAACTAAGAAGTCTTAAACATATATAGTTTGAAAGAAAATATTCAGGAGGTAGGGCAAACCATTAATCTATATGAACAATACTCAAACTGATAAACATTCAGGTGAAACATAGAAGCATAAGAACTCCTAACTTTAGAGATTCACCTTCAGCTGTTGGGAAAACACATAAGATAAACAAATAACTTAATATATGAAGAGGGAACTCCTAAACAACATATATCAAAATATCAAGAACTCTGAAACAAGTTGGTAGGCATGGACAAAGGGCAAGACCGAACGAGACCTCTTTGACTTAACCTAATCAATTAGTATTTCATAAAAAGATTTCAGAAATAGAGTTTTGAGAACTTCAAATAAGTAGGGCATACCTTGAATCATATTTGATATCTAACATACTGACCATTAATGAAAAAAACAACAAATTCTCGGTGGACCTAAGGAGAAGTTAAGAATTCCTTATAATGACCAAGATGAAGAAAACATCAAAGCTGTAATAAACAGGAGGTTTGAGGTGCTTCCATGATCATATCTCAACCTATAATTTTCTAATTTACAGAAAAAAAGAAGTATGGAAAATTAATGGAAACAAGAAGACATAAACAAATCAGGGAAACATCACCATTCACCAAGGTATGGAATCCTACACACAATGCTCCTCCACTATCAAGCCAAGCAAGACATTCATCCACTTCATAAAACCAATATTTTCTCCAAGCTCATAAAACTATGTATTTCTCTCAACATGTCAAGTTCTCCCTAGTTTTCACAATGAATCCTCATGGTTTATATAAGCCAAGAGGAGAAAGAGCTCACCAGATCAACTAGAAGGCCATTGGCCAAAACAAAATATCTAAAACTATCCTTGAGGCCTTACAAGGTCCAAGGCACAAAATATCTCTCTAAAATATCTTTTCGGACCGAAATAGAAAAAAAGAATAACTTTCAGGCTCTGACATACATGATAAACCTGAATAACGCACATTTGGCCCAGTCATCACACAGGAATGCAGAAAATTGTCTTTGTTTTAGCAGAATTTCTAGGCATGCAGCACCAAAATAGGCATTTTTGCAGCGAGGTTTTGGAGGCCTTCCCAGTGTTGAAAAAGGTCTTGTGATAGCCCGTTGGAAAGATACGAATGTATACTTTCCAAATATACTTGATTTTTTTCAATATGATCTTTGTAAGACTGTCAAAAAGTGGAAGAGGTGCAAAAACCTAGGAGCGCAGCACCTGCTCAAAAATAGTGGCAGAAAGGTGAAAAAATGGTTGTTTTTGGACCTTTTGAGGGACCAAAACAACTCTAAATGATCTGAAAATTTATGATAATACTCCCCTAGTGCCAAGGAATCCAAAAATATAAACTTCCCCTGCTGAAGATGCTCTGAGAAAAATCACAGCGTCTAGGGTGTTGCGCTCCTAGGCTTGAAATTTCACAAAAAACAATTCCAAATTTGCCCAAATTTGGTGAGTAGCTCCCTCAAGGGTTTTTGGAAACCTTTAGTGAAGCTTGGGCCAATATTCTAAGTCTAGCTTGGCATTTTCCATATTTTCACACCAGGCGCCTCCTTTGGGTAGTTGTGAGCTTTTCCGTAGCAAACTGATTTAGCATTTTGTAATACTGAGTCATCTCTCTTTGTAAGCCTAAATCCTTGTTTGCTTTCTCCAATTTGGCCTCTAAATGCAGGTCTTCCCTTTCTAGCCATGATTCTTTGTCATTTTAAATTTCCAAGGCTAGGAGCTCAGTGAGAGGGAATTGTTGCATTTGGGCTGACTCTTCTTCTATCTTTTTTTCTAATGCTCTCCTAAGACCCATAGTCTTAGGCCTCTTCCTAGCTAGCCCTTCTTCTTCATCATCTTCTTCATAGTCACCCATGTACTCTTCTAGATTCACTTGTGATTTTTGAGCCCCTCTCTTTTGTACTTGAGTGCTCGAGCTTCATAAATGGCAAGTTGGTCGCTCATTTGTGCATTTTGTGTTTGTAGGAAATGAATGATATGTCTTGATCTTTCCAAATCATTCACCAAATCTCTAACTTGTGCATCTCGGTCTTGCAAAAGGGAATTGAGAATCCTTGTTTCATTGTTCTCATCACTATCAACGTGGATAAGTTCAAAATCCCTCTCTTTTTCATGGCTGCTTTCTTGTTCTTCCATTGCCTTCTTGCCTTTGTCCTTCATGGGCTTCTTATCCCTGTCTTTCTTTGGCAATCCATACTTGCCTTTCTTTGGCAATTTACCTTTGCTCCTTAATTCCCTGGTGACATTGATTTTTACTGCTTGAGGGACTTTACCTCTCACTGTTTTGGAGGTTTTACCTTTCACTGCTTTTGGGGGGGTCATAGCCCTTGCCTTGGAGAGGCAGTAAACACACGCTCCTGACCTTGCTGATGAGAAATGGTAAAAGGTGCCAACATTTGGGCTTGTTCATTTTGTTCACCTACAACCTTAGGGCTATCTTTTTCCTCATCAACACTTGTTGTTTGCATTTCTTTGTCTCTTTACTGTGGGAAGCCTCCCTGATCAGTAATGTCAATGTTTGCAATGATCTCATCACCAGGAGGATAATCAAGAAGGTCCTGCTCTTTTTCTGTTTGGTGAGAAATGCCTAGGTCTGTTGTCTTTTCCTCTTCAAGGCTATCTCTATCTTCATCCATCTCTCTACTGTTTTGACTGTTTTCATCACTTTCCTCTTTGCTATGACTGCTTCCTTCTTGACCTTGGTCTTTATCTATGCCACTGTCATTGCTATTTAGGCTTTTACTATTTTGATTATTTTTCCTACTGTTGCCTTCATCATTTTGGTTGTCTTTATTGTGCTCTGGGTTGTTTACCTCTTCCTTTTCACTATTTTCTATTTGGCTTCCCTCATCATTTATGTTATCACTATCTTCCTGTTTGCTTCCTTCTTCCACACTATTCTCCTTTTCTTATTCATTAGTTTGTTCCTTGTCATCATCCATTTCCTCTTGACTATTTTCTTTGGTAGCAGTAGTGTTGTTTTGAGGCTCAGCAGTACTTTCAGGGCCACTACTGTTTTCTTCATTATCATCTTTATTAGTGGAAGATGTTTTTTCTTCGAAGGGTGACTCATGAGAGGAAGGCGAAACATATGCTGTAGAGGGCGAAGAAGGGGTATGAGGAGGATTTCAAGATGAGTATGGCATAATTTGCAATGGGATGGAAGATGAAGAAGTGAAGTCATCATGAGTGATAAAGGCTTCTCAAGGAATACCTTTTTTCTCCAGTTGGTGAGTGACAATGATTTTGATAAGGAAGTGATGAAATAAGCTTGCCCTTTGCCAAGCTGGAGGTTTCCTTTTCAAAATGGTGGACATATCTTCAATACTTTTGCAGAGGAAATAAGGTAGGTTCAACAACTTGGCTCGGGTGAAGTGCATAAGGAACCTAATGTAATATGAGTAGACCTGGGAGAACCTGCCCTCACAAGTAAAATATTTCATGACAATTTTCATAAGGAGGGCATGCCTATCCAGTAGATGTGAAAAATGGAAAATGGTTTTATATGCAGCTTGACAACTGGGCTTTAGAAAAGGATGAAAATGGATTAGGTCAAGGTATGACTGTTTGAACCATTTCTCTCCTATTTAAGGTATTTTGGTGGCTTTAGAGAGAGCTTTAGGAGTTAATTCAAAATTTAAACCTGCTATGTGAACCTCTCTCATGTGCAACCTTAGGGAAAATAGCTCAGTTAAATGAGGATGGCTGCCAATTTCTTGTACTTTATTGCAGAATTCAAAACATCCCAATTCTTGAAAATAGGATAAAATAGGGGAGGAAACAGTCAATTCTTGGATGTTTGTAGGCTCAAACCTGTTGGGTTTGCCTCCCTTCTTAGCTTGTCTTTTTGGCCTTTTATGCTCATAATTTCCTTTTGGAGACATACTGACTATGTTATTTTTCTCTCAAATTCAAACAAACAGCCCTTTTACAGATGAAATGAAGGTTATGGAGGCCTTTTCAGAATTTTTAGTACCTCTTAACCAAACTGAATATTTCAAAGATGAAAGACTCCAATTGCACTCAACCTTTTTCTTCAAAATGCCCTAGATTCATTCTTTAACATTCAAAGGCATTTTTACAGCTCAAAAACTGGATATGAAGGCATAAATTGATGAGGAATACCTCTTGTAGATCTTCTATGTGATGAAAAAAAAAACAATTGGGTGAAGAAAAAGGCAAATTTGGCCTTTTTTGGAGAAAATCCGACAGCTTTGTGCTTTCTCACTCAGGAGCGCAACGTCTACACGCCCGGGTGGCCTCTGTCAGTAGTGTTGTGATTGTTGTAGTCATAAACGCGCAGCATCTGCACACCAGGAAAAACTGCACAGGGAGATGGGCATTTGTGCGATGAAAGCAGTTGCCTACGTGCAGTGTCTACTTGAGAGTTTGCACGCGGGCAGAGTTTTGGTCGTTGGGCGGTGTTTGCACGTCGGGCCGACTGTTGAAAGCGCAGCACTCACGCACAGGTGTGCAGCGTCCAGTGTATAATTACACTGTGAGCTTCTACAGGCACGCAACGCCAATACTCAATCGCGCAACATCCACGGTTTTCTGCCCACGGTTTTGCTCCGAAAAATCAAACACCTTCTCCTCTTTTTCCAAAAACCAAATGGATGGAAAAAGGGCCACTGGGGTATCTCTCTTTTGAAATGATTTAAGGGGCAAAATAAAAACCCTTTCCCTTTGGTTTTTAAAATGTGTTTCTTATTTGCTCCCTTTCACTATGCTTGTAATGTATGCAGCCTTTAACCCTTTTAAGCATATGAAGGAGCCTGGGCTGTCTTTTGACATTTGTTAGGTGATTTTCATAACAAATTTCCTCCCTCCTTAGAAACCAACTGGTGATTGTCTTTTGTGCTGCGGTATAATTTTCAGAATATACTTTTTTCCCTTTTTTAGTGCAAAGGCACTCTCTATTTCTAAAAACTATAAGATGTGACCTTTATTCCTCTTTTAAGAGATAACTCATAAAAACCTTTGCACCCTCTGCTTGTTTATGAAGGAGGTGCTTCCAACTTGTTTACTTATCTCTCTAATCTCTTGAAACTGTCTTTTGAAATATTTCACTGTGAGGACAACAATCAGATGTTGTATCTTTAAAATAGAACATACCTGCTTTTCCCTTTTGGTGTGACTGTCTTTCTGTAATATCCTTAGTTTCACTCTGATGGCGCCTTTGATAGTCTTTAGTCTTGTATGCAAGGGCATGAAAAAGTCATTTTTTCCTCTCTCATGTTTATTTTGAGGCATAAATACTGTTTGAATGGCCCTTTTTTCCAAAAATTTGCCATTTTTGGTCACATACTGCTGATTTTCTGAGTTTTAGCCCAGAAGCTTGAATGAGCAGAAAAATACCTCCTGAAGTGACATGAAGTACTTTTGTAGTGTCTTCCAAATTGTTGTACTTTTTTGCCATGATAGATGATCTTTTGACACTTTTTTAGGTATTCTTTATTTTCAGAGATAAAACTTGTTTGTTCTCTTGTTCTTCAGCGCTCTGTTTCCTCTAGTTCAAACAGTCAATTCGTTTGACTGAAGATGTTCCTTAGTGTGTCTCTTTTTGCCTTGTCTTGATTTAGGCCAGTCATCATGGTATCCCTGCAGAGATGTTTTGATAAGGTGGCCTGGTCTTTGGAAAATTTTACTGTTGAACCAGGAGGATAGACCTTGTATATTGCTTGATTTCCTTCCTTTCGGAAATATGACCATCTTTACTCTATTTTATTGATTTTACCTTTGAGCTTTGCTGAAGCAGAAATTCATATGACAGACATGATGGTGCATGACTTTAGGGAGGACTAATAGGTTTGCTTACAATTTTTTTAGGAAAAGGACACTTGACTGATAGTTAGAAAACAGAGTCTTTAACAAGACACAGGTTTTTAGATATTCATCATAAGCACCATCACCTATAACCTAGACACTTTGTCATTACTTTGATGAAATTCCTAGACACACTTAGGTCATCAATAGTAACTTGGACAGTGGGAGGGTATAAGGATAACTTGCTTTATGTTGGACAGACAGCTTGTGAAATAGGAGGATTTTAGGCATCAGAGATAAAAATCTTTACACAGATGTAACAGTTATGGACGGAGTAAATTCTATCAATCTAGGATGGTATTTTGATAGGTTTACCAATTAAATCACAGTAGGCAAGAGAGGGAAAATGTGAAAAAATTTATCTGAGGGGATTTCTAGTGGAAAAATTGATTGCTTGAACTTTGTTTCTAGAAAACCTGGACAAAGCATATAGTCATCAAAATAGGTGAAAAATATTGATGACTAACAGTGGCTCCATTTGGGGAGGGCAGCTCCTTTTCAGGAGGTGTCTAAAATTGCAGATCTTTGTCTTGTGAAGACCAGTGTCTCATCCATTGGCGGAAATTTATCTTCTTATTTCTGCTTTTTTTGAAATGGTGTTTTTGACAAACTGAAAGCATGATTAGCATCAACTTCATCTCTACTTACCCAACTACTTTGCCTAACATTTCTTCTTCTTTGGGTGCACTTGAACTAGAAAACCCTTGACATGATTTTTTTGAAAGAGAACAAAATATCTACTTCTACACTTATATCCTTCGGGAGTTCAGATTAAGCTAATGAACTCCTTTGATTCTCTACCTACACTAGATCAACTGTCAATATTAAGCTGTTTGACAGGATTTCATTCACTAGACTAAAAACATGAAATTGAAAAATGATCCAATCAGGATTAGATAGTTTGATTTGTCATGTGTTTGTGGCATAACAACAAGCTACACACAAATGTTATTTTTGTACAAAATGAGATTTAGAAAAATCAGGGCTAGGATACATAGTTTTCTATTCATCCCTATTTTCCTCTTTGGTTCTGTTTTGAGCATGTGGAACCAGTCTCTTCTCTCCTAATCTATTTTCTTTAACAAGTCAAGCTTGAATATTTTGACCAACATTCTTTTCATTAACTTATCAACAATAAATTTAAAGCATGTTCAGCTATGATTAGGCTAGATAGATGAACAAGACATCATTTTTCACTAGTAGTGGCTTTTGGACTTGCACACTTTCAGTATTACTATTTTTAAGGCATGGGGATGTACCCTTTCTTTTAAAATTTGCCATCTTTTCCATTTCTATGTGTTTTTTTGTGTTTTTTATTTTTTCTCAAAACAATCTGAAACTAAAAGGATGCTTATAGGGTTGAGCTTATTTTTCATGCCTATCTATCCTAATCTAACCTATACATGATAGAAATTTATTTGGTGAACTCTCTTTTCCAATATAACCAGTCAAGTAGATGATTGCATGGGTGATCTTGTTTCAGCTTGTTGAGGATGCTGAAGAAATCAAAAGGCCACTTGCACCTTACTTGTGCTTGAACAGTAGTGCCTAAAATTCTCTTTAAACCTTGCATCAAACTGTTCTTGGCAACAAACACTCCTCTTTTAGATTTCTCAAGGAAAACAACAAATGGATCTTGGAATGATACCTGATCTTGAGGAATTGAGACATAAGCTTCATCTAGGACTATTCCTTCTTCCACTTGGCTATGTTTGGGACTCTTTTGGGAAAGAAACTCCACCTCTTCCTCATGATCATATGAACTAGTAGATTCATCATATGTGGCAATGTTATCCTCTAAAAAAACTGATGTGCTTTGATAGAGTGGGCCGAAATTTGTATGAATGCCATCATATTGATGAGAAGGAGCACCCTTTGGCAACAGATCTTCTTGAGAAAGAAGTGCAATAACTTTTTTGTGATCATCAATTTCCATGCCTTCATCTAAAATTTGTAATCCAAAGGAACTTAGTGACTGCTTATCTGGAGCTGAGAAAAGTTCTATGTCATAAATGATTTCCTCAACCATTTCAAGAGAAGGCTTCTTATTTACGACTGGTTCAAGAAACTCATTAGCTTTCCCAACCTCATTAGCAAATTTTATAAACTGTTGATTTCCAATCACATGAAAAAAAATTCTGATGTATTGAAGTGAAGTAGATCAAAAAGTTAGAGACTCTTCACTTACTTCTAAAATTTTAAGGCTTTCCTCATCAGTGTCATAGCTAACCTGTCTTAGCCGATTACTGCTTTCAATCTGATGATAACGAACTTCATCCCGCAAATCAACTGCTGATGGTTCTACAAGGTTAGCTTATGCTTGGATATCATAACCATCAATGTATTGATCAAATCTTGGAGAATCATTAATATAAGTAATGTCACCAGCCATACATATTGGACTATCAGATTGTTTCTCTTCGAATTGATTTACAAATCTATTTTCTGACTTATGGTATGCAAGATTAGCAGGAGAATGATAAAAAAAAATTGGGTCATATGAAGTTTTAGAGGCTGTTTGCATGTTTAGAAGCCGATTTATCTCTTCTTCAGTTAAAAAAGGAGACATTTTTCTTTTTCCTTGGAAATAACCACAACAGTCCTCTTTCTCTTGTGAAGGCTGATTTAGAGGCTGAATGTCTTCTTGAGCCTCACCTAGAAGAGATGATGAATCATCACTTGTGTTTTTAGAGGGTTCCTGCGGGTGTTATTTCATTTTTTGATTGGTTTCATCCTCTATCAACTCTTCTTGATTTTTTTGATAGTTACTTTGAGCATGAGATTCATAAGTTGCCTCTGATAGGTTCTCAGGGTGCCAATTTCCTTTTAAAATCTGAAATGAATTGAAGCATAAGGGTAGAGACTCTAAATGTGTTATCTCCTCCTTTATTTCAGATTTTATTTCATCCTGGATGATTGTTTCTTTAGGGCACTCCTCTCTGTTTTTATTTGCAACTTTCTCGTAATTATTTCTTAATAATGAAGCACAATATGTAGGAAAGTAATTAGTACCTACTTGGCAGCCTTCTTTACTCCCTTCTTTGCAGTCTTTCTCATCATGCATATTTTGTTTGTTGTTCTTGTTTTGTAGTGATTTAGTTTTCTTTTCTCGAGGAAGAACTATATGTTGTTTTGAATAAGTAGCACCAACCTTAACCCTGTACCTCTCCTCTTGCCTGTCAAGTAGATGCATAAGTTTGCTAAATTTTTTTATCAATATCTCTAGTTTTTCCTCTCTGTTCATCTATCTTTGTTTATCAGAAAGGGTCACTGTGTCTTTTCAAACAGTCTAGAGTTCTCTACTAGTGGAGTCTTTTGGTCTATTGAGGGTTGTGGAGTCACCAGGTGGAAGATTTGAACTTTTCTATCCATCATCAGCATGATTTGGATTGCTTAACGCATTCCCAGGGGAGTTTATAAGAACTAGTGGAGTAATAGGCCTACTAGAGGCTAGTGGAGTCGCCAGGTGGATGTTTTTAGTTGTTTTCAGGGTATATGTGTATGGTCCACCACAAATACTGACAAAAAACCAATCTAACGATGTTTTGGGGTTTTTCGAGTTTCTTTATGTAGCCCTAGGGTTTTTGAGAGTGTTCTACAGCTATGTCATCATTTTTCTATAATGGTGAAACAACCAAATTCTACTCTTTTGACAATACTTTAGTTTTCTAAGTTTGACTGAGACTTTGAGAGTTCATAAGGGATACCTAGGATGTTTTGCCTCAAGATCCCACCATGATCGCCATTGCATTAGAGTCCCATAATTTGGAAGATTGGTAAACCAAATGATAGGGTAACATCAGACTAATCTTTGGAGTCCTAGGACCTAGCCTTCTTGGACTCAGAGAGGGCTCTCTCTATTATGCAAAGGATGTGAACTTGTTCGCGTTGTATGTTTGATTTTAGGCTAGTTTTTTAAGTATATTTTGGTTTGTTTTGGTTTTGAGGTAAAACTGATCAAGTAAGACAAATGGAAAGAGATTTCATCAAATCAACAGGGCTATGGGGTTAGATAAAGTCAAGGATGTCTAAATGATGGACAAGGTGTACTGCGGGGCTGATTTAGCAAGGTCAATGGATCTTTTGGGTGAGGTGTGAGGTGAAATGAACATTAAGTTTGTGAAAAACGAAGAAGTCTTAAACATATATAGTTTGATAGTAAATACTCATGAGGTAGTGCAAACCATTAATCTCTATGAACAATACTCAAACTGATAAACATGAAAGATAAACATTCAGGTGAGAGATAGAAGCATAAGAACTCCTAACTTTAGAAATTCACCTTCATCTGTTGGGAAAACATATAAGATAAACAAATAACTTAATATATGAAGAGGGAACTCCTAAAAAACATATATCAAACTATCGAGAACTCTGAAACAAGTTGGTAAGCATGGAAAAAGGGCAAGATCGAACGAGACCTCTTTGACTAAACCTAATCAATCAATCTTTCATAGAAAGATTTCAGAAATAGAGTTTTGAGAACTTCAAATAAGCAGGGCATACCTTGAATCATATTTGATAGCTAACATACTAACCATTAATGAAACAAACAACAAATTCTTGGTGGACCTAAGGAGTAGTTAAGAATTCCTTACAATGACCAAGAAGAATAAAACATCAAAGTTGTAATAAACAGGAGGTTTGAGGTGCTTCCATGATCATATCTCAACCTATACTTTTCTAATCTACAACAAACAAGAAATATGGAACATTAATGGAAACAAGAAGACATAAAAAAATCAGGGAAACATCACCATTCACCAAGCTATGAAATCCTGCACACAATGCTCCTCCACCATCAATCCAAGCAAGACATTCATCCACTTCATAAAACCAATATTTTCTCCAAGCTCATAAAACTATGTATTGCTCTCAACGTGTCAAGTTATCCCTAGTTTTCACAATGAATCCTCATGGTTTATATAAGCCAAGAGGAGAAAGAGCTCCCTTTGTTAGGTTCCCGTGATTTGGCCGATTGGTGAGCCAAATGATGATGTAACATCAAACCAAGCTTTGGAGCCCAAGGACCTAGCCTTCCTGGACTCAGAGAGGGCTCTCTCTATTATATGTAAAAGATATCGGTGTGTTTGCTTGTGGTGTTTTGATATTAGGCTAGTTATGAAGTATGTTTTTGGTTTTTTGTTTTTAAGTTTGTGAGGGATAAAACTGATCAAAGATATAAACTGGATAACAAGATGTAGATAAACTGGGCTATGGGGTCAAAAAGGTCAAGGAAGCTATGAGATGATGATGTAAGGCTGCTGTAGGGACGATTTGATTCAAGGTAGAAAGGATCTTCAGGAAAAATGGAGTGAATGGACATCAAGCTTGTGAAAGACAAGGGATTTCAAGTGTAACTAGTTTATAGCAGACATAAACATGTTATAGCAAGCCATTAATCATGCTAAATGTAACTATGAGCTAATCAATACATAGAAATCAAACATTCCAGCCATGCATAGAAAGTGTAAGACCTTCTAACTTCGGGAAATGGCTATCAGACTTTGGGGAAAAACACATAAGACAGACTAACAACTCGTAAAACTATGCCGGAACGCCTAAACACAGTCTTTAAGTTATTGGGCACTTTGACAAACAAGCTTTCATAGTTTTAGGCAAAGGGCTAGATCGGGACTAGGCCTCCTTGGTTCAACAAGATGATAAACTAATCAGTCAAAGAGATAGTTTTATGGACAGAACTATGGACAGCTAATAGGTAAGCAGGGCACACCATACATCCTACTCAACATGCATAGAACTTGTAAATAAAACTAGCAAACAGTATCCTTAAGTTACTAAAGAGCAGTTAAGAATTCTTTAGCATAACTAAGGAAGAAGAAAACATAAAGCTATGAAGATTCAGGAATTTTGAGGTGCCTCCATGGGCATATCTCAAAACTAATCTCTATTGATCTATAGCAGCAAGAAGCATGTATCATGAATGAAAACTAGAAGACAACAACAAAGCAAGAAAAACTATACCATTCTACCATGTCATGGAATCCATCAACAATCCTTCATCATTCCTCAAAAGCATCCAAGAGGCAGTCCAAAAATCATAACTCAAATATGTTCTTCAAAGCTCATATGACCAATATATTGATTCTTCTCTCAAGTTCAGCCTCTTTTTTACAATGAATCCTTGTGGAATAAATAGGCTAGAGGAAGGAAAACCTCATGGAGCAACTAGCTATCCCATTGGCCAAGTCAAAATATCTAAACTTGTCCTTGAGGCTTTTCAAAGCCCAAGGCACAAAATATCCCATAAAATATCTAAAAAACTGCTAAAAACAG
Organism: Pinus albicaulis; assembly: GCA_034641835.2. Classification (NCBI taxonomy): domain Eukaryota; kingdom Viridiplantae; phylum Streptophyta; class Pinopsida; order Pinales; family Pinaceae; genus Pinus; species Pinus albicaulis. The sequence continues at coordinate 91,213 of JAXQQM020058004.1, forward strand.
AAATTATATTGACTTTACATCATTTCCCAAGTGTAAAAATAGCTTAACGCACATTTGGGAAAAGCAGATTTTTGAGGTTCAAAAATTACAAAAATACTTCATATTTATGCCTGAAAAAGGTCCCCTGACTTGCTGGAGGCAAATGGCAGCCTTCCTGGTGTCGAAATGAGGCTCATGATAGCCCGTTGGAAAGCTCTCTGTGTCTAATTTCCGGCGCAACTGAAATCATCTCAATCTGATGTCTGGAAGTTTCCCAAAACTGTACCTGTGTGTAAAAAACCAGGAAATAGCAGACTGCTGATATGGCGGGCAGAATGTGCAAAAAGAGGGCATTTTTCGCCAATTTGAGGGGGCGAATGATCTCCGAATGCCCTGAAAATCGCTGGGGACCTGCTCATAGAATTATGGCATCCACTGGTATCATCCTCCACTCTTGACAACTCCTCAAACTGAAATGGCGAAATTATGAGTTTTCGACCAAAAACCCAAAAAATCCCAAAAAACAAAAAGTTGCCGAAATAGGCCCAAAATTGGCATGCATGACCCTCAAGGGTCCATAGCAACATGCTCCGAAGCTGAGGCCAAAATATCAAGGGCTGATATGCTTTTCCCTTCTTTCCGTGCTAGGCGCTTCCCCTTTGCCTTCTTCAATTTATCTTGGGATGCCTTTAGTTTGCGTCGGGCAAACTGATTTAGCTTTTGGAAGTGATGTGTCCTCTTCCTCTGCAGCTCTAAATCTCTGTTCGCCCTCTCAAGCTTCATTTCCAAATGTTTGTTAGCTCTCTCAAGCCATGCTTCTTTGTTTTCTTCAATTTCCTACTCAAGGAGTGCAGTGAGAGGAAAGGCTTGGAGTTGGGCTTGCTCTTCTGCTCTCTGCTTTTCCAAGGCTCTTTTAAGCCCGATGGTCCTAGGCCTCTTCCGCCTAGGCTGGTCTTCCTCCTCTTCATCAAACTCTCCAATGAGTTCTTCTATCCTTGCTTGGGCCTTTGCTGCCTCTTTCTTATACTTAATCGCCCGTGCCTCATGAACAGTTGTGTGCACATTCATTTGTTTGTTTTGAATCTCTAAGAAGTGGTTGAAGTTCCTTGCCCTTTGAAGATCCTCCTCTAATGCCTCAATTTGTCCCTCTTTATGAATTAGGAGGTTTTCGAGAAGGCGGGCCTCATTATCACTGTCATCGCTTTGGATAGGGATGATAGCTAATTCACCTCCATGCTTTGTACTTTCTCCAACTTTGCTTTTACCTTTGAAAGCCAATCTGGCGCTTTTCTTCCTTGGCATGCTAGAAGGTGTCCTTTTGGGCGATTTCCTCTTGCTAGGAACAATCTTTGTCACTATTAGGGTGGCAGCTTTAGTCCCTCTTTTTCTTGTTGTGCTGAGCTTTGTTACTTTGAGAGGAGGAAGCACAACTGATTTACCTTTGACATCTTCCTGAACTTGCTGTCCTTCTTGAGGCTGCTGGATGTTTTCCTCTTGCTGTTCACTTGGCTGCCCCTGTTCGCCAACATTAGCTTGTTGTTCTTCATCAATGCCTTGTTCAATTTGTGGCTCAAGAGGTGTCTCAATTTCCTGCCCAACTTGTTGTTCTTCATCTTGCACCTGCTGCTGTTCCTCAATTTGTACCTGCTGCTGTTCATCAATTTGTACCTGCTGTTTTTCATCTTGGACCTGCTGTCCTTCACTTTCTATTTGCTGATGTTCCTCATCATCTAACTGTTGCTGCTCATCTCTTTCCTCTTGTTGACTTGACTGTCCTGTAGACATCCTGAGCCTTCTAGGAGTAGGCCTACTGGACAAAGGCACTGGGCGATGGACAGGCTGAGTAGGAGAAATATGGGCAGGAGGAACAGTAGCAAAATCTGGATGGCTGATGAATAAATCCCATGAAACCTCTTTCTTCTCTAGCTGGTGTAGGAAGATAATCTTGATCAAAGAATGATGAAAAAGGGAAGGGATTTGCAGAGGTGGGGCCTTCTTCTGGACAGTAGATGCCATCTTCTCTATGCTTTTGAACAAAAAGTAAGGGAGGTTTAGTTGCCTGCTTCTGGTAAAATGCATCAATAATCGGACATGGTAGGCATAAATTCGATTAAACCTCCCTTCACAAGTGAAATATTTCATTATGACTTTCATAAGCGGAGCATAGCTGTCAAGGAGATATGAAAAAGGGAAAATAGCAGTGACAGCCTCTCTATGTTCAGGTTTGATGAAAGGTTTGTAATCCTCTAAGTCAAGATGAGCTTGTTTAAACCATTTTTCGCCATGATACGGGATCTTGGTGGCCTTGGACACATACCTTGGAGAAATTTTGAAATCAAGACCCGCCACTTGGAAGTGTTTTTCTTTGAATCTCAGGGCGCACAAGTGTGTTAATGGCGAAAAACTCTTGACTTCTTCTATCTTCTGGCAGAAATCAAGGCAGCCTACTTCATGGAAGTTGAAAAGTATAGATGGATGAGCATTAATCTCTTCTGTAGAGATGGGCTCATATCTTTTATGTGGACCGCTCCTGCTGTCTTGCCTTGGAGGCATTCTGACCTGAAAATGCTTTGGAAGAGGTAAACTGCCTTCACTGTGTGTAAAATGTCCTGTTGGAGTCAAACTGTGTCACTTTACTGCTTTGACAGATAAACAATGTGAGTTGGAAGGCTTGCAATCAAGTTTCTTATAATACACAACCTCTGCTATCTTAAAACTTAGCCTTCTACCTTTGAATGTACCTCAGCCAGGCAGATTTCTCAATAGGGTACCATATAACAAAGAGAAGACAGACTACTGGGTAATTTTCCTGTGCACAGTGTTAAAAAGTCACCTTTTCTTGTGAATTTGTTAGAGGTCAATCAACACACCTACATCTCTGTCTCCAAGGTAAAATTCAATCATCAAAAACCTGCTCTTCAGAAAGTGGCCTGTTCACCATTAGAATATCTCTGTCAACAGATTTCTCTAGAAGAGACCATACAGTGAAAGAAAAAAGGAGACCAAGGTTAGGTGAATTATCAGTGCACAGTGTTTAGGAAAATCACCCTTTACTTGTGAATTTAAGAGATCAACCACCACATCTATATCTGTGTCTCCAAGGTGAAATTCCCAATCATTAAAATCCTGCCCTTCTTGGAGTGAAAATAAAACAACAGACTTGTGGATAGTCCAACTTCAGTGTAGGTATACAGTCAGCTTTACTGCTTTGAACAAGGTGACAGAGTTTGGAAAATGCCTCAAAAAGTTTCAACAAGGTCTGCAAGAGCCTTTACTTTGCCAAATAGGCAAGACCTCCTACTGATGTAACACCTCTGGTTTATGTTGAAAAAACCTTTATTTTGGATGAATACCAACTTATAAATAAGCCTGAAAAACACAAGGCAGTCAACCAACTTGCATATGTGAAAACAACCCCTTTTCTGAGTGCAATTCACTGTTTTTAATAACGTGGCAATGTCTTGAGGACAGTGTGAAATGTTTCTCTTTAGACCTAAACCCTGTCTCTTTATAACAAACTCTCCTTTTACCTTTTAGAGGCTTCTTTTGAGGTGGCAGTCAAAGATCTTGCACCAACAAACTCCCTTTAAGCTAAAACACAGTTCTTTGTAGGAAAAAACCTCTGCCCTTTGATTGTTTTGAAGATGAAACAGGCTGCTCTTAGTTTCAACACCAGCCTTATCCTGTAGGTGCCCTAAATAAAATTACTAGCATCTTATCACAGTCTCATACTTCAAACAATCATACAGTCAAAACACCGTTTTTCTGAAAAGGTGACAGGGTTCAAGAGTCCTGTATGGTGTGGTATGAGAAATATGAAGAAGTTTAACACTTGGTTCTTTCTATAGGCACCCTCAACAGTGAATTTACCTTTCAAACATAGCTTCAAACTATGGTCATTTTCATAGTACAATCATTTGCCCGGTATGATATATCAAATAAACTAGGACAAGCCACCCTTTGATTTGATCTTGACCTTGCTAGACAACTTTCTTAACATATATGTTTGATATATAAACAAGGTCTACCTCAACAGTTTTGTTCCACCCTTTCATTTCACACCACAATTTGATTTTAAACTTTCATGTCACTTAGCAATCTTTGAAACCGAGGGGGAAAATATATGAGAATACCTTCAATTTTGATGAAAAAAAATCCTTGGAGAGGGCTGGAGTAGCACCGGAAATCCTATAAGTAAGCGCGACACTCTTTAAGGACAAAACGGCGCGCAAAAACACCACCCGGGTGGCCTGTCGGGTCGGGCAGTCGGGCGGTCAGGCGCCGTGTACAGCCGCGTCGCGCCAACACTGACCGCTAGTGCAAACACGCTCCCAGGCGCGTCGCGCTGTGTTTTAAAGGTGAAAAACTCTGCAAATCGACCCGAATTTTGTTGTTTCGATGCTGAGAGCGGCACAAAGCTCTTGTTTGCAATTTGAAAATGATAAAATCACCCTCGACCCCACTCCTTAATATGTCACTTCAAATTCTTCAACGGTTACTTTCATTATCTACTTGCAATGCAAAAAAGAACTTACGGTTTGCCACTTAATGCAGCAAAATCTCTTTTTCAAACAATGGCATTTCCTTTCAAGATTTTTTCTTTCTTTATTGAAAATGAAACATCAGGGTGTTTCGAATTTTTTCCTGGGGACACTACCTTCTTTAGTAATATCGAACTATCATTTTAATAACCTTTGCCATTGTGTCAATAATGCTGGTGCTATTTCTCATATAACCCACTTTAACATTGTCAAGAAAAATACCTGCAAACTGCTTTGTTTCCGAAAGGGTAGGTTTTGCATTGTAAACCTGTTTTGACAGCTTTGGTTTTTTTACAGCTTCTTCAACCTTTACCTACTGTGGGTGCAAAGTTTACTGGTCTTCTTGGACCTTTGATCTAAGAAAAGCTTATCCTTTCAACACACTTTCTTGCCTGTAGGTGTATCATTTATGATATATCTGTTCTTTGGAATAAAGAAAAACTGTGTTTGTTTTAAAACATCTAAACAAAGACAGTCCATGAAAAAAACCCTTTTGCCTATTCATAAACTTGTATGTCCTTTGGGAACAAAACCTGAAATGCCTCCCATTACTTGTGATGAATATTCTGAAAGGAGAAACTCATGAAGCAAGAAGAACAGGTCTTTTGGAAACAGTTATCATTTTGCTTTGACCAGTGCATTGACCTTTTTGTAATAGAACCATTCCATAGCTCAACTCTGTCCATTGTTTTACCTTCTTGGTGATTTATAGGTTTCTCTTTGGATTGTAATTGCCATTTTTGGTTGCATCCATTCAAACTATATTTCTCTGTTTACTTAAGAGGAGTTCCCTTTAAACTTCTTGGCATGTGACAGTGAGGTGACTGTGTGGCCTCTTCCCCTAAGAAAACTGCCCTTTTTGTATCAATGGCCTGCATAGTCAATATTGTCTCCTGTCCACTATGAGGTATATTTTGACAAACATTTCCATATGAATAGGAACAAACAATACTTTTTTGAAACATGAACACCATCTGTCACCTGTGTAAAGCTTTTTTGCTTTCTTTCTTTGTCTCTTTCTACTGCACCTTTTGACCAATCAGTTTTCAACAACACTCAATGCCTTGGCCATCTGCTCATAAATGGAGGAGGCTCTTCATCTGAAGATTGTTTGATAAGGCTGCATGACCAGGGTTTTGCTAGGATTATGATGGTAAGCCAACAATTTTGAAAAACATTAATACTAGCACCTCTGCTTGCAACCCCACTGTGCTTCAGGAAAAACCCTAGTCAAAATGTCACTGTCTCACTGTACTGCTTTGAGGGGAACTGAGATGTCATTATTTGCTTTGGTCATCTCATGACAAATTATTTGGAAGATAGTCTCTGTGACTATGGAGGTGAGCACCCTTTGAAAAACAGACACCTTTTCTTCTTCCTGTGTAATGACAAGATTTGCCAGCATCTCTTCAATTTAGTCTTGTGGAAAAGCAGGTTGTTTATGATCAGAATGGTTTTTACCAATGATATGCCTCTCTAAAGCTTCATCATTTCCCATGATTTGAACACTTCTCATGACTTCCCTTACAAGACCAAACTCTGTTTTCCTTTGAATTTGCATACTTCAGGCTCTATCCCTGTTATGATCATCACTCACATTCAGAAAACCTGGAGTTATTGTTTCACTGTTCAGTAAAAGGCAAACCTGGGTTTCTGCATTCCTTTAAGTCAATACTGGCCAGCGCCCTCTGCTTGTAGATGAAGGAGGCGCCCTAACCCTCTGCTTGTAAATGAAGGAGGTTCTGGGCCATGACAAATTACCAGTTTGCTGTGACAGTGGTGTCTTTCTCTTACGGTGATTTTCATGCTGGAAAGAGCTGCAAGGTCTTGATGAGTGGCTCTCTGTTTTGCAGACATATCTTAGGCTCATGTTACATTTAGAAGCAGCTGTTCTTCTAACTGTAGATTCAAGCATTTCCTCCTGAGATGAAGTTATATTTCCTGCCTTTGTAGAATCCATAAAACACTGTGAAACACCTAATAGTCAGCTTGAGACTGGGGTTTGTGCAGTGCTGAGACCTAGGGGTGTAAGTGGCACGACTTAGAGCTGTTGTTAATTTCATTTGCAGAGTGGGAGGTCAGTCATGTTTGGTCTGTAGCAGATGGAGGCTTTTTGGATTTTTGATGATTGCCAAGGGTAAAATGTCTTAAAGCGCCACTTCCTAACATAGGGGAAACCTTTTGAAACAGACTTGGACTTTTCCTTTTGGAGCTGATGGGCAGACCAGTAGGGCTGAAACTAGAAAAAATAGTGATAATGGATTTTGACTATGACATGGGCGGACTGAAAAGTAAGAAGGCGAAAAAAGTTTTATGAGGGTTTTCTAGATGACAGATTGACATATGGAATTCAGCTTCTAGAAAACTCAGCTATGGATATAGTCATCACTAACATGTAAAAAAATATTGATGGCTAACACTCACTAGAGCATCTAGAAGGCCATTGGCCAAAACAAAATATCTAAAACTGTCCTTGAGGCCTTCCAAGGTCCAAGGCACAAAATATCTCTCTTAAATTTCTTTTCGGACCAAAATAGAAAAAAAGAATCACTTTTAGGCTCTGAAATACATGATAAACTTTCTTAATTCACATTTGGCCTAGTCATCACACAGGAATGCAGAAAATTGTCTCTGTTTTAGCAGAATTTCCAGGCGCGTAGCACCAAAATAGGCCTTTTTGCACCGAGGTTTTGGAGGCCTTCCCGATGTCGAAAAAGGTCCCGTGATGGCCCGTTCGAAATCTATGCATGTATACTTTCCAAATATACTTGATTTATTTCAATATAATCTCTAGAAGCCTTTCAAAAGTGGAAAAGGTGCAAAAACCCAGGAGTGTAGCACCTGCTCAAAAACAGTGGCATAAAGGTGAAAAAATGGTTGTTTTTGGACCTTTTGAGGGACCAAAACAGCTCCAAATAATCTGAAATTTATGAGCATACTCCCCTAGTGCCAAGGAATCCAAAAATATAAACTTCCCCTGCTGAAGATGCTTTGAGAAAAAGCGCATCGTCAAGGGTGCTGCGCTCTAGGCTTGAAATTTCACAAAAAACAAAAACATATCCAAATTTGCCCAAATTTGGTCAGTATCTCCCTCGAGGGTTTTTAGAAATATGTAGTGAAGCTTGGGCCAAGATTCTAATTCTAGCTTTGAATTTTCCATATTTTCACGTTGGGCGCCTCTTTTGGGCAAGGGCAACTTTGAGCTTTTTTCTAGCAAATTGATTTAGCTTTTTATAATGTTGAGCCATCTTCCTTTGTAAGCCTAAATCCTTGTTTTCTTTCTCCAATTTGGCCTGTAAATGCAGGTTTTCCCTTTCAAGCCATGATTCTTTGTCATTTTCAATTTCCAAGGCTAGGAGCTCAGTGAGAGGGAATTGCTGCACTCGGGCTGATTCTTCCTCTCTTTGTTTTTCTAATGCTCTCCTAAGACCCATAGTCTTAGGCCTCTTCCTAGCTGGCCCTTCTTCTTCATCATCTTCTTCATAGTCACCCATGTACTCTTCTAGCTTCACTTGTGATTTTTGAGCCTCTCTTTTGTACTTGAGTGCCCGGGCTTCATAAATGGCAAGTTGGCCACTCATTTGCGTGTTTTGTGTTTGTAGGAAATGAATGATATGTTTTGATCTTTCAAAATCATTCACCAAATCTCTAACTTGTGCATCCCGGTATTGTAAGATGGAATTAAGAATCTTTGTTTCCTTGTCCTCGTCACTGTCAATGTGGATGAGTTCAAATTCCCTCTCTTTTTCATGGTTTCTTTCTTGTTCTTCCATTGCCTTCTTGCCTTTTTCCTTCATGGGCTTCTTACCCCTATCTTTCTTTGGCAGTTTACCTCTGCTCCTTAATGCCCTGGTGACATTGCTTTTTACTGCTTGAGTGACTTTACCTCTCACTATTTTGGAGGTTTTACCTTTCACTGCTTTTGGGGGGGGGTTCATGGCCCCTTGCCTTGGAGAGGTAGTAAACACATGCTCATGACCTTGCTGATGAGAAATGGTAAAAGGTGCCAACATTTGGGCTTGTTCATTTTGTTCACCTACAGCATTAGGGATGTCTTTTTCCTCATCAACACTTGTTGTTTGCATTTCTTTGTCACTTTGTTGTGGGAAGCCTCCCTAATCATTAATGTCAATGTTTTCAATGATCTCATCACCAGGAGGATAATCAGGAAGGTCCTGCTCTTTTTCTGTTTGGTTAGAAATTCCTAGGTCTGTTGTCTTTTCCTCTTCAAGGCTATCTCTGTCTTCATCCATCTCTCTGTTGTTTTGACTGTTTTCATCACTTTCCTCTTGTTGTGGACTCGCTTCCTTCTTGACCTTGGTCGTTCCATTTGGCTCCACCGTCATTGTTGTTTGACACTGCACTATTTTGACTGCTTTTCCCCATCGCCGCTCATCATTTTGGCTATCTTTACCGTGCTCTAAGTTGTTTGCCTCTTCCTTTTCACTATTTTCTATTTGGCTTCCTCATCATTTCTCGTTATCACTATCTTCCCGTTTGCCTCCTTCTTCCGCACTATTCTCCTTTTCTTATTCATTAGTTTTCTCCTTGTCATCATCCGTTTCCTCGATCGTACTCTTTGGCAATGTAGTGTTGATTGTTGTTTCATGATCCGAATACTTTCATAAATCAACTCATGGTATTCATCTACCCATGTTATCCATCTACCCATGGTATTGTAAATGGCATCGACCCATGGTATTCATCCACCCATGATATTTATTCACCCATGGTATTATAAGTGACCCATGGTATGCATCCACCCATGGTATTCATCCACACATGGGATTTACCCATGGTATTGTAAGTGGTATCTACACATGGTATTGGCCCATGGTATCCACCCATGGTATTGTATCTCAAAAAAGGCTATAAATAACAAGCCTCACTTTGTAAAAGGATAGATTTTCTGCCACAATGTAGCTTCTACAGTTATTCTCTGTTTTAATAAAACAAGTTTCTTTGTGGTTTTATTTTCTTTGTGTTCTCTCTTTTTTCTGGCATTCTAATTTTGCAGATCTTGTGAAATCTATTTCAACTTTTTAGATCTTGGGGGCCTCCCCCCCAAGATCTGGATCAGTGGTATCAGATTCAGGTTACGCCTCCATGGGAATGAGGGTTTGAAACATATTTCAGCTTCAATGTTTTGCAGCAATCTTCAGCAAAATCCATGAATGTTTTTGGGCGGCGAGTTTTCAGATCAGATCTGAAACTTTTGGTGAAAAATTTGCAACAAAAAAGACCAGATCTGGATTCCTTGCGAAAAAATACTCAAATTCAAAAAAAAAATCGGCCAAATTGGAGTTCGGATGAGGGAGATATTGCTAATTCAAAATCAGCAATGTTGAAGCAATTTTTCTGACGACAATTCATGGACGGCGGCTCTCCTGTCATTTTTCGCAATTTTTAGTACAAAATTTCAAATAAATAGAGATAGATCTGAACTCCTCTTGAAAAATCACCCAAGTTCAAAAAAAAAATCGGTTGAATCGGAGTCCGAATGTGGGAGTTATCGTTGATTTAAAATCAACTATTTTTTCAGAAATTTTGTGACGGCGTGCCAGTTCCAGCGCAAATCTGAGAGTCTAGAGTCTCCAGATAGTGGTTTCAAACACATGAGATGATGCAGAATGATCATTCCATTTCCAAAAACAGGTTATAATAAATATTTTGAGTTATATTGACCGAGTTATGCTCATTTTAAATCTGGAGCAGCATTCGGAGCGGGTTCCCTTTGGAGACGTGCCCTCCCACCCCGCTTTAGTAGGCACCTGCTTCACATTCATCAGTTTCATCATAGCAGCATTCGGATTGGGTTATTTGGAGATGTTCCCTCCCACCCCAAGCTATGTAGGCACCTGCTACTTCATCAACAATCATTATCATGGTTATGGGTCAACCGCACAAAATCATTTTCATCGAAGTCCATTTGCTAGGCCACACACTGTTAGTCACATAGTATGTCACAAGCATTACAGGGTATCTCTATCCTCGGATCTTCGTTTGTCATGGTTTTGGTTCATCCACAAACCCACACTTCATCGAAGTCCATTTGCTAGGCTGCACACTATCAATATCACAGTTGGTCACAAGCATTACAGGGTATCTCTATCCTCGGATCTTCGTTCATCATGGTTATGGGTTAACTACACAAAACCCTTCTCTTCAGTGGCTCTTCATATTCAACAAAGGCTTCTCAAGAGGGAACTTCACGCAATGGGGACCATTGCTTCTTAAGGAGGGAGGAATGATCCGAATGGAAAATGGCATCAACTCATGGTATTCATCTACCCATGTTATCCATCTACCCATGGAATTTACCCATGGTATTGTAAATGGCATCGACCCATGGTATTCATCCACCCATGATATTTATTCACCCATGGTATTATAAGTGACCCATGGTATGTATCCACCCATGGTATTCATCCACACATGAGATTTACCCATGGTATTGTAAGTGGTATCTACCCATGGTATTGGCCCATGGTATCCACCTATGGTATTCTATCTCAAAAAAAGGCTATAAATAACAAGCCTCACTTTGTAAAAGGACAGATTTTCTGCCACAATGTAGCTTCTACAGCTATTCTCTGCTTTAATAAAACAAGTTTCTTTGTTGTGTTCTCTTTTTTTTTTTGGCATTCTAATTTTGCAGATCTTGTTAGATCTATTTCAACTTTTTAGATCTTGGGGGCCTCCCCCCCAAGATCCGGATCATTTTGAGGCTCAAATTAAAAGATTTCTTCGTGTACTACTGTTTTCTTCATTATTAGCTTTATCAGTGGAAGATGTTTTTTCTTGGGAGGGTGACTCATGAGAGGAAGGCGAAACATATGCTGTAAAGGGTGAAGAAGGGTATGAGGAGGATTTCGAGATGAGGATGGCATAATTTGCAATGGGATGGAAGATGAAGAAGTGAAGTCTTCATGAGTGATAAAGGATTTCCAAGGAATACGTTTTTTCTCCAGTTGGTGAGTGACAATGATTTTGACAAGGGAGTGATGAAATAAGCTTGCCCTTTTCCGAGCTGGAGGTTTCCTTTTCACAATGGTGGACATCTTTTCAATACTTTTGTAGAGGAAATAAGGTAGGTTCAGCAGCTTGGCTCGGGTGAAGTGCATAAGGAGCCTAATTTGATATGAGTAGACCCTGGAGAACCTGCCCTCACAAGTAAAATATTTCATGACAATTTTCATGAGGAGGGCATGCATATCCAGAAAATGTGAAAAAGGGAAAATGGTTTTACATGCAGCTTGACAACTGGGCTTTAGAAAAGGCTGATAATGGATTAGGTCAAGGTATCACTGTTTGAACCATTTCTCTCCTATGTAAGGGATTTTGGTGGCTTTAGAGACAGCTTTAGGATTTAATTCAAAATTTAAACCTGTTATGTGAACCTCTCTCATGTGCAACCTTAGGGCAAACAACTCAGTTAAATGAGGATGGATGCCAATTTCTTATACTTTATTGCAGAAGTTAAAACATTCCAATTCTTGAAAATAGGATAAAACAGAGGAGGAAAAAGTCAGTTCTTGGATGTCTGCAGGCTCAAACCTGTTGGGTTTTCCTCCCTTCTTAGCTTGTCTTTTTGGCCTTTGATGCTCATCATTTCCTTTTGGAGACATACTGACTATGCTATTTTTCTCTCAAATTCAAACAAACGACCCTTTTATAGATGAAATGAAGGTTAAGGAGGCCTTTTCAAGATTTTTAGTACCTCTCAACCAAACTAAATATTTCAAAGATGAAAGACTCCAATTACACACAACTTTTTTCTTCAAAATGCCCTAGATTCATTTTTTATCCTTCAAAGGCATTTTTACAGCTCAAAAATTGGATAAGGAGGCATTAATTGATGAGGAATACCTCTTTTGGATCTCCTATGTGATGAAAAAAAAACAATTGGGCGAAGAAAAAGGCAAATTTGGCATTTTTTGGAGAAAATCTGGCAGTGCTGCACTTTCTCACTCAGGCGCACAGCGTCTACACGCCCGGGTGGCCTCTGCCCGTAGTGTTGCGATGGATGTAGTCATAAATGCGTAGCGTCTACATGCCATGCAGACCTACACTGGTAGATGGGTGTTTGTGCGATGACAGAAGTTGCGTGCGCGTAGCATCTGCACGAGAGTTTGCACGCGGGCGGAGCTCTGGTCATTGGGCAGTGTCTGCACACCAGGCCGACCGCTGAAAGTGCAGCAGTCATGCACAAGCACGCAGCGTCCAGTGTAGAATTACACTGTGAGTTGCTACAGACGTGCAATGCCAATACTCAGGTGTGCAGCGTCCATGGTTTTCTGCCCATGGTTTTGCTCCGAAAAATCAAACACCTTCTCCTCTTTTGCCAGAAACGAAATGGATGGGAAAAAGGGTCGTTGGGGTATTTATATCTCTCTTTTGAAATTATTTAAGGGGCAAAATAAAAACCTTTTCCCTTTGGTTTTTAAAACGTGTTTCTTATTTTCTCCCTTTCACTGTGTTTATAATGTATGCAGCCTTTAACCCTTTTAAGCATATGAAGGAGCGTGGGCTATCTTTTGACAATTGTTAGGTGATTTTCATAACAAATTTCCTCCCTCCTTAGAAATCAACTGGTGATTGTCTTTTGTGCAGCAGTATAATTTTTATAATATACTTTTTTTCCTTTTTTAGTGCAAAGACACTCTCTATTTCTGAAAACTATAAGATGTGACCTTTATTCCTCTTTTAAGAGATAACTCATAAAAAACTTTGCACCCTCTGCTTGTTTATGAAGGAGGTGCTTCCAGCTTGTTTACCTATCTCTCCAATCTCTTGAAACTGTATTTTGAAATATTTCACTGTGAGGACAACAATCAGATGTTGTATCTTTAAAATAGAACGTACCTGCTTTTCCCTTTTGGTGTGAATGTCTTTTTGTAGTAGCCTTAGTTTCACTCTGATGGCGCCTTTGATAGTCTTTAGTCTTGTATGCAGGGGCATGAAAAAGGCAGTCGTTTCTCTCTCATGTTTATTTTGAGGCATAAAGACTGTTTGAATGGCCCTTTTTCCAGAAATTTTCCATGTTTGGTCACATACTGCTGATTTTCTGAGTTTTGGCCCAAAAGCTTGAATGAGCAGAAAAATACCTCCTGAAGTGACATGAAGTGCTTTTGTAGTGTCTTCCAAATTGTTGTACTTTTTTGCCATGATAGGTTATCTTTTGACACTTTTTTAGGTATTCTTGATTTGTAGAGATAAAACCTGTTTGTTCTCTTGTTCTTCAACTCTCTGTTTCCTTTAGTTCAAACAATCAATTGGTTTGACTGAAGCTGTTCCTTAGTGTGTCTCTTTTTGCCTTGTCTTGATTTAGGCCAGTCATCATGGCGTCCCTACAGAGATGCTTTGATAAGGTGGCCTGGTCTTTGGCAAATTTTACTGTTGAACCAGGAGGATAGACCTTGGAGATTGCTTGATTGCCTTCCTTTTAGAAATATGACCATCTTTACTCTATTTTCTTCGATTTGACCTTTGAGCTTTGCTGAAGCAGAAATGCATATGACAAACATGATGGTGCATGACTTTAGCGAGGACTAATAGGTTTCTTTGCAAGTTTTTTAGGAAAAGGGCACTTGACTGATAGTTAGAAAACAAAGTCTTTAACAAGACACAGGTTTTTAGATATTCATCCTGAGCACCATCACCTATAACCTAGACACTTTGTCATTACTTTGAAGAAATTCCTAGACACACTTAGGTCATCAATAATAACTTGGGCAGTAGGAGGGTATAAGGATAACTTGTTTTATGCTGGACAGACAACTTGTGAAATAGGAGGATTTTAGGCATCAGAGATAAAAAGCTTTACACAGATGTAACAGTTATGGACGGAGTAAAGTCTATCAATCTAGGATGGGATTTGGACAGGTTTAATTAAATCACAGTAGGCAAGAGAGGGTAAAAGTGAACAAATTTATCTTAAGGGATTTCTAAAGGACAAATTGATTCCTTGAATTTGGTTTCTAGAAAATCTGGACAAAGCATATAGTCATCAAAACAAGTGAAAATGCTGATAACTAACACACTTCACTTTTCAACCATTTTCTTATTAATTTTTTTCTTATGAGCATAAT